>JANHAO010009156.1:0-18654 GCA_026873985.1 Saraca asoca
GTAAAAAATAATTACTTGCTCTGTTGGTTTGGGTGGGGTGGGGGTGGGGGGGGGGGGGGGGGGGGGGGAATGGTATTTGAAGGTGATTTCAGATAGATCTTACCTATCATTCCTAGAGGTAGCCATGTTGATATTGTAAATGTTACATTGAACTCATCATTCATATGGGATTCTTGTCGTGTGTTAAATTGACAAAAAATATACATCTCAACTCATATTCGACCACTATGTTGGATATGCAGAAACTCAAGGCATTCTCTAAGAAAATACTAAGTATTAGCAATGGCAAGGTTGAAGAACAGAAGGATGGTGAAGTTAACATAAAAGTACCAAATGATTTGCTAATAATAGATTATTCAGATCTGATACAAGCAATTGTTGAATTCACATATCCATTTTTGTTAGATAAATAATGCAGCAAAGAAACATTGGGTGATTCAACTATTCTTATACCCGAATTGGCTGTTGTTGATGAGTTGAACTCTTACATGTTATCTCAAATGGATGCAGAGGAGAAAGAATACCAAACTTTTGATTCAGTTTGCAAAATAAGCAAGAACAAAACTTATAAAGTTAATTTGTTGACACCTGAGGTATTAAGTGTTCTTCAATGTTTTGGATTGCCAAACCATAAACTCAAGCTAAAAGTTGGGATACCAATCATACTCATTAGAAACATGGACTAACCTGTAGCTTTGTGCAATGATACAAGGTTAATAGTTACCCAGTTAGCTGACTTTGTCAGTAAAGCTGATGTGTTGAATGGTAACGATATTAGGAACAAAGTCTTCATGTCAAGAATGGTTCTAAGCCCATCAAAATCTAAATGACCATTTAAGTTATAACGAAGACAATTTTTAATTACTCTCTCATATGCAATATCAATAAATAAAAGTTAAGAATAATCCTTAAAAAAGAATAAGACTATATTTATTAAAGCTAGCATTTAGTCACGGTCAAATTTATGTTACAATTTCAAGAGTCAGAAATAAGGAAGATCTAAAAACGTTCATCAATTTCTAAGAGAAAGAAAAAAAATTTCACCACCTATATCGTGTCAAATGAAGCATTTGAAAACCAAATTTAGGTATGGATTGTAATTTTTATGTCATGTTATTTTTGAATTACTTACATGTCAAATGTAACTGAAATCATTTTTATACGTTTGAAAGCAAGAAACAATCCTTTTTACATTTTATATGTTGCTAGAATCATTGTCACACTACGTAAATTTTCATTTAGGCATGAGAATAGATAAAATCTAGTTAACTGTAGGAATATTGAACTAATGTTTTTATATCACAAAATTTTACTTAATTATCTGAAAAGATTATTAAAAATGTGAAATTGCTACACTAAGCTTGCAGGATTTCGTAGGCTACTACCTAATTACATATAATAACTATACAAAAGTTACAATTTTATCATTTAAAATTATATAAATTTTTAAAAAAATTTTAATTTTCATATAAAAATTATAACTTTTAATCAAAAATCCATACCTAAATGTTTTTTTCTCATGAAAACTCTTAAAATCGTTTAGTGCATACAAAAGCATTATATAGAAATGTTGCCGTCTACCCCTAAGTTCAGTTATTTGGAAATGTTGCTCCAATGTAAATAACGCCTTGATCTATTGGCCAGCCCAGCCCCCCAACATAATAAACGACATTTCTGAGAAAAAAAGTGAGAATGGTGGCGGCTGGGATAGGGTGCGGCGACATGGCGGAGACAAATGTAGCGCCTGCGCAATTGGAGGTTGAGAACGACCATGGCGGTGTGTAGGCACTACCGTTGGGGAAAGAGAAGGGAGTGGGGCAGTGGGTCGATGATGGTAAGCGGCGGTGAGGCGGACAGCAGAGGAAGGGAACGGTGGTGGGATGGTCTCTAGACTTCAGGGGTGTTCAGGTGCATAAATTATTGGTGTGTTTGTGCTCTATTGATTCTTAAGCTATGAATACTTTGAAATAAAATGAAACCCCTTTCTTTGTTCCTTTTCCCCTGTTGCTATCGATACTCCTCTTTATGTTAGTGTTTCAGCGTCTTTATATTTCACATCTTGAATTCATAATAGATTGTTTAGGATAATAAGTTACAGATATATTGGTTAATGTAAAAGTAATATCAGCAATTGCATCTTCCATCGCACTTGTTATAATTGGTGAAAGGTTATACTTTCACAGTCCAAATGCTTGACAACATACTTGGTCATGTGGAAGCAAGCTTTCTGAAGTCACTTCTACATGTAGGCATGCTTTGTATTTTTCTATTACATAAATTACTGGCTTTTCAAATTTTAGACTTACTATTTCTATGAATTTGGTAGAGATTAACAGGATACCCAGTTTAGCCAGTTGACTAACAAGTGTAATTGAAACTGATCTTTTTAATTAGTAAAAAGAATAAGATGAATTAGAGTTCATCAGATGCCAACACTTCAACAATTTCTCTAGATTTTACAACCCAAATTTTAATTTTTATTAATCTCAATTCTTTAATTCTCTATTTTTTTTATGTTATAAGGCAAGAATTATGATTTGTAATCTTTGTCAGTAGAATTTCATATCAGATCGGAAATTTTTATATGTTAAATGACATTTGTCCTTGTTCAACATTCTCCTAATATGAGTTTTGAAGTTGAAGCCTTATGGTTTGTTTGAATGGCCACCCTCCAAAAAATTAACTAAATGCTGGAAGATAACATTTTATTTCCTTTGTCTTTCCTCTATTTCCTTAACTTTCAAACAAAGCATTAGTGTAAAGCAAAGTCTTATCCAACTGCTGAGAGTTTACAGAAGCCATACTTAGTTGATGGAAACTCCTGATGATAATATTGTCATTCCTACTGATTAAATTAAGCTTCCTTTGTCCAAAGTAAATTTCTAATTTTCTCATCAGTGCTTTCCTTTTGCTTTGTAGTATTCCTCTACACATGGGCTGGGCGATTCCATTTTAATCACCACTCTTAGCTCATTGTTCAACCAGCAGCTTATGGAGGTTGAGAAGTGGATAACAACGCATTAAGATTGATAAATTAATACCCTGTTACATTTTGTGAAACCTAGAGAAATTGTTGAATTTTTATCAAAATTTCGGGCGAAGTGCAGGCATCTGATGGGCTCTAATTCATTTTATTCTTTTTCATGAATCACTTGTGATTCCATCTTCATAAGTGTAATTGGAACTGATCATTTTTGCAGCAACTGCTGTTATTCTGTTATTCACCGATGTTCAGGTGGCTCTATTTTGTGCATTAAGCATCAGTTATGCAGGTGAGTCTTTTCTATACCTGTAGTTTAAATGTTATCCAACTACCTAACTTAAATAGTCCATTTTAAGCTTAAAATGCATTTGCAGGCATGATTATGCACGCTGCATCCTGAAAGTTGGCCGCTGCAAAGCAACCATCTCAGGGGGAGGGGTAGACAGTAGGTGCAGCCAAATGAAGCAATCTCTCATTACACACTCAAAATTCATTATGTCTCAATTGAGGACCAACACCACAACATTCCAAAAGCAATTGGAAGAGTAATTATCAATAAGAATAAGTACTCATAAAGCAATTATAATGATAATATATTTGTAATCAATGGAAAATAAGTAATTACGTAGGAAGAAATGCGTATATACAGTAATGAAATTAATTGTAGGTTAAACATGTAATTGCTGGCATGCATAGTACATTAAGCAATAGTAATTTAACATTCAACATTTCATATCAAAGTTGATTTCAATTCAAAGTTTTATATTTTACATCTTGCAAATTAATGATAACTCTAAGACCTTTGTACAAGTAGCACTAAGGCAATTAGTCAATTAGAAAGTAATAAATGGATTTTTGGTGATGAAATTGACAAAAAAAAAGAAAAAATATATATATTTTTTCATATCTATCATATTTTCTAAATTAATAAATTTCTTATATTTCATTATTAATTCAATTAAATTCTTATAATTGTTCAATTTCCGTTATCAAGTGACCTAACTACAATCAATTATCTTTATTAATTATGACATAATGATGCAATAAAATTAATTATTTATATGTTTATTGTTATTTAGGAAATACTTATGTATTTATATGTATTTATTTAAGAATTACTAAATATACATGAGGCCTATTCACAATATATATGCATCAGGTGTCTTCGGCCTAGAGGCGAGCCAATAGGTCTAGAAGCCGTTGTGCAAATGCTACTTTGGTGCCACAAGTTTGGATAAACGTAAAGTTCACATATAACAAGTTAAAGTGCCAAATCTGAATTCTTCATTTTGGTCAATATTTGTTATCAATATTTATGCTAAAAAAAAAATATAAGAATAGAATTATTTAACTTCTAAATTATTTTTCGTATGCTTTAAAAAATTCTTATGACTTAAAATTAGTTAATTTGTTAACATTATATGGAACCATCTTTTTCATATAAATATAAAAATATATATATATATTTTTGTTGAATAATTTCATATCTTTCTTACTCATATGTTATGATTCTTGATTCCCATTGAATATATGTTTTGATAGAAGCCCAGTTTTGCAACTTGTTAGCTATTTTCCTTCCAAACAAGCCAATATGAGATTGATAATTTTTCTATGTACTTTGTCAGTCACTGGTTATTTATGGTAATTTGATGTTTTTTTCTAATTGATAAATACTAATACATGTGTGAAGGAGGAAATGCTCAACGTGCATGGAGTACGATAAAAAGAGGAACTTCTGGTGTGCATGATATGTAAGGTATGTTGATTTCATTGTCTTATTTGTTGACTCTATCAACTATTAAGACAAAACATTTATGTCTTGGAATCAAAGACAATTTGCAAAAGTCAGTCTCTTTCTTGTTTATATGCCTTATCGTGTTTCACAGTATCTTACCCCACAAAACAAAATAAAATAGAATAAATTTATTGACTACTGTGGCATCCTATATGTATCCTCTAATATGTAAATATATCATTTAAAAGTGATACATATTAGTCTATTAATAAAAATAGCATCCGAAGATGTCACTTGACAGACTATAAATTAAATATCTCCATTCTATTATAATTAATACAATTATGTACAATATTAAATTAAAATTTAAAATTTAATCAATTACACGTTATTTTAGATTATAAGTGGCTTAGACTTTGAATTTCAAAACTAATAATTAAATAAATTAAAAATTAAGATTAAATGACATATTAATTTAGGAGTATGGTAATAACTTCTTCAGTAACAAACTTACTTGGAAACAAACTATTTAAATGCTAATGGGAATAATTAGTATGTTACAAGTAGAGAGAAAAAGGGGTTGAAGTGAGCGTGGTAGCCTCATGAAATTGGAAATATCGAAACTCAGCAATAGAATTGGTGACAGATATTTCCATCAATATATTTAAATGAAACGAATCAAGTCATTTTTTAAAATTTCATTGCTACATGCATCAGTAAATAAAAAATACAGTACCTAAAAATTAAAATCATTTATAGAGAAGTATCAACCGAATTAGCGATAAATTTTTAAATTTAATATTTTTAATAATCCATTACTAAATTCATCATTAGATTTATATTTGTTCATAGTTATTTATTGAAGATTATGCATCCCATCTTTAATTCTGTTAATAATGTCATCAAATATTAGTGACAATTTCATCATTAAATCCTGAACATCTAAGATATTTTTATATATTATTTTGGAGACCAATTTACTATCACAAACTTTTTGTCACTAACTCTGAAATTCTTGTGATGAAAGCTGCGGACGTGCCCCATTACCAACGGGTGACTATAGAGATATTTCATTAGCAATGGCAGTGGCCGACTACTAAACTGATGGCAGAACCAATAAAAGCTACCTCTTCCTCACTTAGAGCTGCATCATATTGAGAATCGTTCACATTACTCCTAGCATTTTATGGTTGATGCTCTCCCCCGTTCGATCCTTCCTCAATTTCGGCCTCATTGCTTTCAATTCCCACCTTATCAATGCCCTAACCCATTGTAGGGATCTTAAATAGATAGATTAGAGTAGGTCTAGGTTCACTTTTGAAGGGGTCACTAGTCCAATCTTGTCCATGACTATAACGAACCAATTAGTAGACTAATCCCTTTTTTTTAATTTTTTTAAATTTAGCATAGATTTAAAATGATTAACTTTTTTTTACAGTCAAATTGACATGATCTTAACTAAAAAAACTTGTTTAATAACAAAATAAAAACAACTATAACAACAAAAAAAAACACTAAATTTTAATGACCTAATGCAACAAAAGTAGTTTCAAATAAGAAATTAAATAAGTTTTAATATATCATGTAGCATAAAAAACTTATAACATCATAAAAGATCCACAAGAGAATATCTAAACATTGTGTTCAAGGCATTTTTGTGATGACAAAGAAGTCCTGAAATCTCATATTTGTTACTAATTCCCCCAAAAAAACATTTTGATCAATTTTTTTTCTTTTTCATTTTCCTTGATGATCAATATCATTTTATAAATATTTTGTTGCCTTATAACTTTTATATCCCAAGGCATTTTCTCATATGATGAGTAAAAGTTAGGGTGCCATATTTACGACTTGATGAATGTAAGGATAAAGCCCAACATAGTAGCTTATGCCCATTGCAGTAGTTCAACTAAAGGCTATGAACTAGCTAAAACTCCGTTTACCCTCAGTGTCCTATAAATAGTACGGTATGAGTTCCATTTATGATAATTGGATACTTTACTCTCATTTGAAAATACTTTCCAACTTTAGCATCCAAAGGACTTTGGCAGTTACCACTGCTTAAGCCTTTGTATAAATGACTTTCAACTATCACTTTCCGCCTGTAGAGATTAGCTCAACATTGTCTGTAGTTTGATAACCTAGGTAACATCTATATTATATTTATGAATTATGATAATTTTGTTTGCAATCATTCAAATCGTTATACACTAAAAAATTGTTTTACATCTCTGTTTCTGATTTGATAAAAAATCTACTTTTTGATTGACATTATTTTCATTTTGTTGACAATGATATTGTATAAATCTTATGTAATTTTGCTTTTGTATCTTGTAATTCCTGATCTTATTCAATTTTGCTTATTTTATTTATATGTTGCTTCCCCCAAAGTTTTGGCTTTGTCATATGCAATACTTCTTATTGAAAATCAATCAAGTAACTATAGACAATGTTCACTCCTCAGTTGCAGTTTGAAATACATTTTGAAGTCCCTCTTATAGACCTACAAATTCACTTTTTTGCTAAATTATTCATTATAATTTGAATGTTTAACATTGTATTTCTCAAATTGGAATTGTTTAGTTATGACAATAACTTAATAGTATCATTCTTTTCTATTTTCCCCTGGTGATCATGATTCTTTGCGAATCAATTCAAATTATATAAATCTTGCCATTTTGTAGTGCTTAATTCCATTTTTTCAATTTTCCAAAATTATAATGGATAACAAGATCATGAATGACAATCACCACCGAGATCAGGAGCAGGTGACAATAGTCATACCTTCACAGATCAACACTCTATTCATTACCATCACTCTAGGCACAAGCATCATCATCATCATTACTATCATGATCATAATGTTGAATTACTCTAATGCAAAAATTGCCAACGGTGCATCAAACTTGAATGAATGCGATAAAAGTTGCATCACCAACATGACCACCATCACTATGATAAGTAGCAAAGATACAACTATGAAGATGAACGTTATCATTACTATCAACATGATTAAGAGCATCTACCATTCCAACAAATTTGAAAGAAAGTATATAACCAATTCCTATTCTGATGGAAGGTGGAGCAGAAAGGTCAACTGATCCAATCACCAGGAGCATAATGATAAGCAGAATCTACACTCATTCACTCTAGATATTATGATAATGCCAATACCTCAAAACTTCAAGACTCTGACCAATTTTGATTCATATGATGGAATAATAGATCTTCAAGAGCGTGTGAAGGCTTTTTATCCAACAATCCTACTATTAGGGGCACCGATTGCCATAATGTGTAGAGCTTTTTCCATTACGTTAAAAATGGTGACCCTTTGGTGGTTTATGAGCCTAAAGCTGAATATAATCAAACAATTCTGAGATCTAGCCAACTAATTTTTGGCCCACTTTTTGACTTTTCGAGCTCATAAGAATACCAATGTATCCATAATGGCTATAAAGCAATGGAATAACACACCATTGAAGGAATACCTTGGTCGTTTCAACTAAGCATCCCTTGAGATAAATGATTTGCAAGAAGAAATAGTTATGCATTTGATCCTAATAGGATTCCTATATAGAGATTTCTCCAGATCCCTAGCAAAGAAGTCGGTAGATAGCCTCGTGGAACTTCTAACTTGATCGATCAAATTTATAAATGTTGAAGAAATTGAACATGCAAAAAGACAAGTCAAGTGGTAGGGAGGATCAAAATCGAAATGACAAGAACAATCAAAGTGACCGGAAGGATCGTTTTTGCTAAAGCAACGAACATCGACTATATGTCGTTACATGTGTGACTAAAAACAGTCATAAATAATGTTAAGACAATGGAGCTTATGAAGTTACCTTCGTAGAAGAGCCAAAGACCACCATCATCAAGGACGAATAAATATTGTATTTTCTATATACATTGGCCCCAAAACACGGATGATTGTGTGAATATAAAGAACAAGCTTAAGGCCTTGATAAGAATAGGATAGCTACAAGATCAAGATGATAAGCGACAATTGTACTAACTATGGAACAATCATAAGGCCGTGGAATAATTCCGATCACATTCTCCAAATCTTAAGAAAGATAACAAGTCTAAAAAGCCTGAAGGTAATCTGACTATGATTGTAGGTGTAGCGGAGACCATTGCTAGAGTTTTTGTAGGAGGAGGAATGTTAAAGAATGCTATGAAAATACATCTACGCTCAAAAATAGTCATTGATGAAAAAAAGTCAAGACAATAATCAAATCTTGTGATATTTTTTCCTAAAGATGGTTATATCATCAACTTCGATCGGGAACATAATGACCCAATGATAACAATAGGAACCACCCACAACTATGCAGAAAATAGGATAATGATTAACCAAGGTAGTTCTATAAACATCTTATACAACCACATTGCAAAAGCAATACACATTTCAACAAATAACCTTGCACCCTACCAAGGGAATCTGATTAGGTTTTTAGGAAGATAAGTCCTTGTATTAGGATTAATTAAGTTGAGAATGTCTCTAAGAACATGACCTTAAGTGTAGAATTTGGATTTCAAATTCTTGGTAGTAAATGCACAAAACACTGCCTAGGATGCAATCCTAGGGATAATGTCATTAATTTAGGCTTGAGCTATTGTTTCAACATCACACTTGCTGATGAAGCTCCTTACTACCAATGGTATTAGTGAAGTTAGAGTTGATTAATGCACTGCACAAAGATGTTACATGAATAGTATGGAAGAAAGGAAAACACCTAAAATCGAAGAACAATTGCAACTGGAAATGCAACAAGTGAATGAAAAAGTCATTAACTGTCGAATCAGAAAAGAAGGAGACAGTATAATTTTTTGTGGAACAACTACAATTTGAAATGCAATTGGTTGATGAAAAGGCATCAATCGTCATATCAGAAAGGGAAGAGACAACATAATTTTCTCTGGTGAATTCTTTAAATTTGCAGGTTGATCTTCTTTAATTTCACAAGTTGATTGATATTATGAATATTTCAAGAATTTTATTTTTATTATCTTTAAATTTTGACTTATGAATATCAATGAATGATAGTAACAAAAATATGTGTTTTTGCTTTGTTTGTAAGCATAAGAAATTAAACGATCTGATGCCAAGATACTGGACAAAGTGATTAAGCACAGGTTGCTCAAAAGTAATGGCACAGGTTGTCATCAAGCATAATTTGCTCTCAACAATTGAGCATAAACTGCTTAAAAATAACGATACAGGTTGCTATCAAGCATAATTTGCTCTAAAAGCAGTCAAGCATAACCTGCTCAAAAATAATGATATAGGTTGCCATAAAGTATAATTTGCTCTCAAAGTGATTGAGTTCAAGATTATTTAGAATAATGACATAAAATGATTAAACAAGTGTCATCCAAAATAATGGCAAAAGTCACCATTGGGCGTAGGTTGCTCGTTCAAGAATACAATATGCCAAGAAAAGACATGGAACAAAAATATAATGGGTGATGATAAAGGAACGTCAATCAAGCAACCTAACTAAAACAATCCTAACATATAGTCATGATAGAATGCCAAATAGGCTCAGATTTCAAAGCATGATAAATGAAAAATCACTCAAAGAATCCTTAACAAAGATGGCTTAGAAATTTCATAACAAAAAGTAGTATCTAAGCAATAGGAAAGTTGGTAATAAATCACCAAGGAGAAAAAAGAAAATACAAATAGTGAACTTTACCACATAAGAGCTGCCATTACATAAAGGGTCAATCAATCGAAGCAATAATTGAAGGATCAGATGAAAGAGTAATCAATGGATCAATCAAAAAAATCATTATGCTCTCCAAGTAACTATATTGGACGATTAAGAATATTTGCCAATAGACGACAAAAACAAATTTAGATTTTTCAAAGCAAAAGAAGAGTCAGTTTTAGTAGATGATCAAATCATATTGAATGAATGCTACAATAAACATTTTACTTTAGAACTTGTCCCATATACACATCTGTAAATCAAAAGACATATCTATTGAGGATCATTCTAAAAAGAAAAATTGACGATTGAAAAGTCATTATTATAGTTGTCTTGCCTGTCTCTGATAGCTGCTCACTAATCGACTTGGCCTTGTCATCCAGATTTACTCATATTACTCTCCTTTGTTCTTTCTTGTTGGGCCATACTACCAACAAGGAATAACAGATCAAATCTACAAGAGCTATTTTTGGGTAGATAGTGATTCACTAAAGCATGCAAAAAATGACGGTTACCCAAAAGAATACATAATTTGTTAATGAAGACAATTTTAGGAATCTAAAGAATGCAAATCTCTGCAAGCTAGGTTGTACAAATCTTTGTGAATTTTGAAAAGCAATAGGTGATTTTCACACAAACCTCTTTTATGTCATTCCACGTGTAATGACAAAGCAACACCTGACCTTAGACCTTTTGGATGAAATCATGTTGGCAACAAAGAACACCAAATCTTCTCAAAACAACTCTAATTTTTGTGATGGACATCTCAGAAACTTTATGGACAAGAATAAAGGAACACCAGGAAGGGTTAAAAATTAAAGAACGAATCTAGCAAATGCAAAAAGACAGAATTTATAGCCTAAGTAAATGCAAATGAAAGGCTAAGATTGAAAGAACTAGATGATTAAGAGTTAAGCATGCACGAATTATGACATTAAAATGGGGTAGTAAAAATAAGTTTTGATGAAGCTCAATGATGATTAAGAGCAAGTCAATTCCTAAGAAACAGATGGGAGACACAACAGTTGACATAGATTTTTTATGATAATTATTATTGACAACAGTTCCAAAATGATAAAGGAAGATTGCAATGTACAATAGGAAATGCTCAATTAAAGGACATTTTAGAGTGCTCAAATGCTTAGTCAACCAACCCCAAAATAAGTCAAAGCCATCATAAGCTGCTTGGTCAAGCTTCTCCACACCACTTTTGGAGGACTAGTGATGAATATAATGTCAAACCCCAACATCATAGTCAAGGCTCACCACAATAGTTTAGCTGAAGGCTATGAACTAGCTAAAACTCTTTTTACTCTCCAAAGTCCTATAAATAGTAAGGCATGTGTTCCATTTAGGATAATTGAATATTTTGATCTCACTTGAATACTTTATAACTTTAGCTTTAGAAGGCCTTTGAAGGTTTCTACAACTAAAGCCTTTGTACATGTGACTTCCGATCACTACTTTCTACCTTTGGAGATTAGAGCATTGATCACTAGCACCAGCCGTATAAGTTTCTCTACACCCTTTATATTTAGCATGTGATTTATCATCATCTCTTGTACCCTAATTTTTTTTTAAAAAAAGAAGGCCACACATCTAAAATATTCTTTTTAGAATTTTTGAATTGAGTTTCAATTATTCCAATGTCAACTTCAACTTTAAATTCATGTGTGTTTTGATTAGGTCTTTGTTCAAAACCTGAACTAGGAGGTAGAGGTCCAAAACCTAGTTCAACTTCTTTTTTATTATGAGTTCTTAAATCATCTGCACCAACAACAACATGATCACCATATTTGGACATCATATTTTAACCCCAATCAAGTTATAAATTATAACTATATAACAAAATGCATGAAAACATAAGGGAGAAAACACAAAACACACGTATGCATAATATTCCCTTACTCTTTAACAAGCAATTAATCAAAATAAGTCATCAGATCTAAACCCCATCCTCCTTTTTCAATCACTAATAAAATAGCAAAAAAGAAGCAATACATAATATGGGTTAATATGTTTTACCTCGACATAAGTTTTAACCTTGTAATACTTAGACCATCATTTACACACTTTTCAATCTCTAACTTTATTAATTGAAAAATAAATTAAAAAAACATGCTTAAATATTTGAACAGCAACGACATAAGAAAGTACAAAAGAGTTAGAAAAGTTTTACGAAGATTAACTTGGAGGAGGGATAAGCTAAATTTTAGCTTTCCATGAATCCCGCCTTTATAATGTTATTTAACCATTTGATCTGTTTCCATGGATCGTTGCTGATTTGCACCCAAACAAACCATTACTTACTCTAAGTTTTTTTTTTTTTTTTAAACTAATTTTTATCACTTTTATTGAATTATTATCTGAAAATTGAAATTTTGGTCAAATAATAAGTGTACACAATAATTATTCTCACTTTTGTCGAACCATTTGAGACAAACCTCTCTCCGCCCACTAACACTGCATCATCATTACTCGTTGGCACGCACGATACTATTTTATTGCAATTAGCTTAGCTTACACATATTTCCATCCCACTTCAATATTCACGGGAAAATATATTTTACTTATATACATTATAATTTTAAATTTAATTTATATAATCATGATTAAAAATATTATAAAAAATAATATATAATTTATATCATTAATATTTTGATATTTATATTAATTTTTTATTTAAATTTAATAAATTTTTATCATATATCATTCATGTAATCCATAATTAATTTTAATTTGATCATAATTTCATCTTATCTTTTTTAATATTATCTTTTGCTTAAATTTAAAATCTTAAAAAAAGATTTATCTTTAATTTTTATAAAATTCTTTTGATTTTAAATTTAAATAAAAAATAAGAATAAGAATTTAATTATAATTAAATTATGATTAATTAAAGAAATATATAAGTGATATATGATAAAATTTATTAAATTTATACAAAAAATTAATATAAATAAAAAATACTAACAATATAAGTCATAAATTATCTCTTTATAATATTTAAATTATAAATAAATAAATAAATTAAAATTAGGATAATCACAAATGTAATTCTCATCATTTTAGCCTTATTAGGCTTTTTGTCAGTAAATATAAAACCTATAAAACATGCATCAGTATAATATTCCACTTCTTCCCACTCACTTTCATTTATAACCCGTTGCCCTTTATCACCAAAATTCTCTTTTTCAAATTTTGACTTATATGCATTCGAAAGTAAGAAACTTTTTGACTAAAACTACTGAATCTCCGCCATATTAGATTTAACACTGATTCCGGCATCTCTCCCTATTTAAGTTGAAGGTCAATGCCAACTAAAAGAGACAAATTAAAATGGATAAAAAAATATAGATATTCCATATAATTTTAAGAAATGATTAAATTAAATTCCATATAGTTCGTTTGCTATCTAAATCTTCTTACCTGAAAATTAATTGTTGGGAGTGACGAAGCTGCAGGCGGCGAGCTGATGCCGTGCCGGATTGCCGGAGCGGAGGGAACCGTCGGTAATTTGTAAATAATCACCATTCAATTACATAATAATTCGTGAATATTCCACATCTGTATAATATACATAATACTTTATATATTAAGGATTCTATTACTTAATATGCTATAACTATTTTATATATAGTGTGAAATACATTAAGATATCTCTTTGCAAAAATAAAATAAAATAAGTAATATTGTATATTTTTACACTTTTGTACAATGATTTACTATTTATATTATATTTAAATGAGATATTTCATGGTCAAATGAAAAAAAAAAGTTATGATCTCACACTTTTTCAAGGTTTTATTGTCATATTATAAATATATATATATATAGTTACCAATTTTTTAATGTATATTCTTATAAAAAGTAATTTATTAATAAAAATATCAACATAAAAATGCATTAAACTTAACAAAGCTAGTTGAGTTGAAGAAATTTTACTCACAAGAGATAATTCACAAATTTGAAATAATCAACAAATAATTTTAAACAAAAAATTATTTTATCAATAAGTTCATTCAATTTTAAGTCGAGTTTCAATTTAATTTATTGTGAATGTAAAATTTTTTATATTATCGATAAACAAAAACTCAACATGTCAATAAAAATGTATGTATAATTAAGAATTAATCAATAATAAAAGTTAACTAACTTAAAATAATAAAAAATAACATATAATAAGAGATGTCCTCATAAAAAAAAATAAAAATTACATAAAGATATCACTACGCTATGCTTTTTTTAATTGGTTTTTATACTTTTATTTAATTTGATTGAGCTCTTTTAATTATTATTGAATAAAATAATATATTTAAAATTTTATAATGTTATAATTTTTAAAGGTTTTATTGCATTTAGATATAGATATAGGTAAGGAAAACTTATTCATGATACTAGTTGTTGACGGTAAAATTTGATTCAGAGGACCCAGATCTTAGTCAACACTCAAATTGTCAGTTTCAAGCGTATAAGTGAGTGAGCAAAGAAGAGAATGAGAAACGAGAAGGATGGATACTAGAAGTGTTTTTATCGTGGTTTGACTATAGTCAATTTGATCCCTACGTTCACGTTAATTGTATTAGTCCTTAGACGATGGTTTCACTGTTTAGATTAATTGAGTTACAATTCATAGGCCTCTCCCTTTATATTTTGGTAGAGCTTCCGCATATATTCCCTGAAAGTCCCTTTTACAATGGAATTTCTCTCTATTTATAGAAGTAAGGGAGCTTATACTAGGAATTTTCTAATTTATACATCAGTTACATCATGTAATAATTATGTACAGATAGCTTAGACTCTATTAACTGAGGTTTGCAGGCAGGTGTCTTCTTTTGGAGGCTAGCTTGCTGGCTAGGAAGATGTGCTTCTAACTTCCGATTAGACTTGTACTGTACCTTGGGCTGGAGGTCACTCGTTTGCATCCAAGATAGGTGTTATGTGGCTCGTGGCCCTGCGAGTTGGTTCAAATCTCGAGCTCGTGGGACGGGTATCCTAGACATAGCTCGTTCATCCAGCGACTTGGGATTAATCTCATTTAGTGAGCTTGGATTCCTGTTTCAAGGCTTGTCTCATGTCCTGAGCTCGTGACTAGCGAGCCAGTGCCTCTTCTGTGCCACCTTGGTGCCCTTCGAATGATCCGGGCCTTTCCAAGACTGGATTTTTCCTCCACTGGGCCCTTGCTAGCCCATTTAACCAAAATCGGAAATCTCCTATAACATCAGCCCCCAACTCTCAGTTCGCTTCGTGGACTGGGAGTTGCAGTTCGTTGATTAAGGCCGGGAAGTGCAATATCATTGTTCAAGTTCTCATTTTGTCTTTTCATTTGCACCTGTCATCATTATCCCATTTAATACGCGTATATTCCCAGGACTGTCATTTTAGCGAAGGCTGATCCCAGGAATTTTCCTAAACCATTGGATTTTAAGCAATCAATTAGCTTTTCGAATTGAACGGTAGGATGTTTGGGGCTATGACAATTGAAACGAGACATTCATCCCTTTCACATTCCTAAAGAATCGATGCTTTTCCTTTTGATTTTTTTAACAGCGGTTGCTGGTTCTATTCCCTGCTCCATTGATCCTGCCTTTGCTGTAGCGGTGAATCCATCGTTCTAACCAGTACTCATTCTGGAACTAGATTCATTTCTTCAACACGGTAAGCTTTCTCCATATTCTGGCTTTTAAGGTTTGTTTGTGAGCATCTGGTATAGTGTTGTCCAATCCGATGATAGTTGCTTGTTTGCTGTTGAACGTTATGTTTGCATATATGTAGTATGTTAGATTGTTAAGTTGAATTTTCTACCTCTTTAGAGACTCAGTGGTCTAGTGGGCTTTTATTAGCTGAACTCTTCTAAGTTATGGATGATTTAAGTGTCTGTTCTGGTGGCTTATGGCGTATATGGTTTGTTGCATAGGAAGATTCTAGTTTGAGTAGTTGTCCCAGAAAGGGTTTGCCTTTAGTGGCTTGACCATTGCCCTTTTTCTTCTTTGTTTTATATAGATGGCAGCTCATAAATGTCAGGGCCACTAAATAAGAAGTGGTGACGAGCCCAAATCTTTGACTTGTAGTGAAGAGTCAATGCATACTTTAGTTGAAGTGGTCCCTAGGGACAATGAAGCCAATGAACGACCTGTCTCCCGACCTGACTCTAGTGAGAGGCAACAGGTCATTGAGGGCTTCTCAGATCTCTCAATTTTCAAGCATCATCCTTCAACTATTGAGCTGTGTGAGTTCGAAGGCATAGTAGAGAGCTATCGTATACCCAAGGGTTGCTGCCTCATGGCACCTTCTCTTAACGATTATGTAGCTCATCCACCCGAGGGTTTATTACGATAAGCTCTCATCACTTTGATGCCTGGCTCAAATTCCCCATTCACCCATTCATCATTAGCTTATTGAACAAATTGAAACTTTCCCCTCCTATTTGACTCCAAACTTTTATACTCAACTCATTTCTCTGGTGCTTATGTACCCGAGAAGTAACCTTCCTCCACCATCTACGAGGGTTTGTGCCACCTTCTTAGCATTAGGAGTACAAGGTCCTCGGATGGGATTTATTATCTTTCAGCTTGAAATTTTGAGTTTAAGAGAATTTTGCCTCAGGGGGATGCTAGGGAAAATCAAACATCGAGCAATACAAAACTCGCTGGTTCTACATTTTGTGCTCATCCCTGTGTCCTCTTCGTAATTTTGATTTTGTTCTGACACCCGGTAAGCGAGTTACGATTACACGAGCTATTGTGCTTTGTTGTTTTGTTTCTGACACTTTGCTTCATTTTTGCAACTGAAGCTGGCAAGGTAAAGTCGACGCTATAAGCCAAGGAGGTTGAGGTGCTGCGCCAGTTCACTGCTTCCAACGATCTGAAGAACAATTTCAAGTTTGACAACGACCTCCTTCGTGCTTGTGAGTTAGCTCTAGCACTAAGCACCGAGCTTACCATGGAGATCGGAGCTCACCAGATAAAGGAAATTGGTCCAGCTCGCTTCGAAGACTATGAGGAGATGGTGAAGCTATTCCTTCAAAGTCCACCTTCTGATGATTCCAAAGAGTTCGAGGTCGCTGCAACCTTGTTAGGCCCCGCTATTACAATAGCTCTTGTCGATCCAAATTAGTCTCTTCTTGAGGTGACCGCGATGCCCCCTCTAGAGTCAACTCCTGCCTCACATCATGAAGTGACCAAGGTGGTCAGGGTTGCAACCTCATCTAGCCCCCTACCAAGAAACGAAAGGTGACTAAGGGGAAGAAAGTTGTGAGTGGTTTGAAGCGAGCAGTTTACAAGGATGCAGCAGGGGAACATCAGCCAAGCCATGGTCCCGAGACACAGGGGTATTTTGACTTTTTCCAGGAAAATGTAATGGACATTATGAGATCACACATTAGCCCCTAAGCATTGGAGATGGAGATTTCAAGTGGGGGGTTGACGCATTATGTCACATGCGAAGTCTTGTTGGTAAATTATGTCTTTATCTTAGATCGTTTCTGCTTTTTTTGAAATCTAACTTAATCTGCTTGACCTTCCATGGTCTGTTGGGAGTGGTAAAAATGGGGGAGATGCTCTAAGACTTAGAACAAAAAAATGCTAGGTTTATAGAAGACTTGGCTGCCATGACTACCAAAGCATCAAAGATGGAAAGTAAGGCAAAAGAAGCTGATGTCGCTCGAAAGGAGGCCGAGGAGGCTTGACTCATGAGGTAGCAGATTGCAAAGCTATCACATTAGAGCTCAACAAAGCCATTGAAGAGCTGCCCAAAATGAAAAGTGACTAGGAGATAGCACTTTGGGGCTTTGACTCAACAACACAAAAGTTTCAAGCTACTGCATAGCTGGCAGAGGTTGCCAAGGCTGAACTTGAAGTGGCCATGAGAAAGGTCTCTTTAAAACAAGAAGAGGTCGACCGGGTCATAATCGAAATTGCCGAGCGAATCATAAAGGCAGCGGAGGATGTAAAATAAAAAACAAGCTCCTATTTCTTGTATACTCCATTTGGATATGGACTTTTCCTTCTTTGGACCAGAGGCGCTTAAGGAAGTTGAGAGCTTCAAAAAGAAATCTATTAAAGCCAAGTCTTTACGCAAAGTGGAATTGTCTGCTGATGTGCTGCAAACTTACTGCACGTTTTAAATATACCGTAAGCGCACGGCGTAGTTGTAACACAGAACCGGCGAGTACGGGTCGATCCCACAGGAAAGTTCTATTTCTTTTTAATTACCAAAAC
>JANHAO010009157.1:0-18674 GCA_026873985.1 Saraca asoca
TTAACAATCACCTTCACAATCTCATAACCCCTTATAGGATTGATTGAATGAATTAACTTCTCACCATGGACTTTATCTTAAGTATTCAATGTACGATGAATGCAACATAAGATAAATATACAACCTTTAATATCTAAATTCACATAATGTATAGTCATGGATACGATAGGATCCAATCAAATTGGCCTAGGACATCCATCCAGACTAACATAGAATAGAGTTGTTAATTTGCTATTGATCAATTAATTATGTATGTAGATCAAATGGTATATTTTGTTGGAATTTTTATATGTGAACTACCATAAATTATATGTTATTAAATTGAACGAATGTCACAATAACTAATTATTATGAATCAATTAATTATATGATCAAATTATTGAATTTGTAATGACATTCAAGTCACTGACCGACTTTAGTGATGTGAGTCCAGTTGCACTAGTAAAGTTACAATAAAATAGGTTTCTATTTATACTCTTATAGAGTTGTAATTGTTTTATTGAGATTTCAGATATAATTTTCTCTTCCTTTTCTTTATTAAGATTATAAAGAGTAATTTTGTTAAATGAGTACTTTGTTATCATGTATGATTTATTATTATTATTATTATTGGATAGAAAAATTTATGTTTATATGTTTAATGGAGAAATTAATAAAAGATTAATTTATTTTTATGCTCTTTATAATTTTACTTAATTTTTATTGTTTAAAAGTTTGATATTATATTTTAATATTTATTTTTATTTCTAATTAAGTATTTTTATTATTTTTCTATTCAATTTTGTGGGGGAATCAATGCAAGTTAATAACAATATGTAAACGCTTTATACATTATGAGACACGTGACTCCAATTTTATGAACCACGAGCAACAATTTTGGTGTTAACAATCTTGCACATGCTCAGTGGCGGACCTGCTTAAGGCCCAGTGGGAGCTTAAGCCCCCACTCAGTTTTGTATGCTTTAAAGATACCCTTTTAAGAATTTATTATATAACCTTTTTAAGAATTTGTTGCTAGTTTTGTCTTTGAGGAAGATTTCAATCAGTCTGTGAAATAAAGTCAGATCTATCCTTATTATTGAGTTGCTGACACTTATCAAAATTGCTGAGAGTCAAGACATAACAATCTAGAAGCCAAATAGCTCCACGGTGGAGCCAACAAAACTCAAAACTTCACATCGTGAAGAGTTTTTTTTTGAGTTCATTAAACTACCTATTTTCAATAATTATTATTTAAGTACAAATTAAATTTGATGGATTCTTCCGCTCTCTGCCTTCGTTTAGAACTATACGAAATTTTTACTGATAGAATTATAAACTAACTTCAAATGTATTAAGTGAGACCACAGATCCTCTATATATATGTGTGCATAATTTTTCTCGTTAAGGTGATTCATTGTAGGTATTCATAACTAATTAAATGAAGGATATTAAATAATTGGATAAATTATTAGATATCTAATTAAATATTACCTGATTAATTGACCAACAACTTATAGGTATAATTATACATATCCATGTATAGTTAGTTTCATGTATGTAAGAATTGCACTAATCTTACTTGAGGGTGAGTTAGGACTAAAAACCTCGTTTTTGCTTCTAGCTTTGGCAAAATTTGTGGGCCTTGTGGTACTGCACAAAATCTAATTCATTTGAGAACTTTATGCCTACAAATTGGTTTATTATCAGTCCCTGCACACTTACACTGTTTAATGACGATTTTTTATAAAACTTTAAAAATTATTTTTTATTAAAAATTACAAAATTTTCATATAAATAAAAAAATTTAATTTTTTTATTTCAACTTTAAATGATGAAATTATAATTTTTTATACATCTATTATTCCTAAAATCTAAACATTTATATGAAAAGTTGCAAATTTTACAACTTATGTATTAAACTTTTATAATTTTTTGTAAAAGGTGATAGAAAGTTTGGGCAAACTGCAATTTTTCCTATTTGACTTTTTATATAAATTTTTCTCCCAATTGATCTTTTTTCTCGCTGGCCTCCTCCTCCTCTCGACTTTTCCAGAGCTTTTCGAAGCTCCACGCACAGTTGTCCCACTTCAATTGAATTTCGTCAATTTTCAACGTTTTCTCGCCACTATTGCCATCTCCTTTCTTCCAACGTCTCTGGCGATAGTTTTTTCCATAGTGTGTGTATGGCTTCTTTTTTCATTGGAGTTCTTCGCAACGCAGTTCCGAGATCGTTAGCCCCCACTCATTTTAAATCCTGCGTCCGCCACTGCACATGCTACTAACACCAATGATTTGCAAATTATATGCAATATTTTTATCAATTTATACCAATAAATTATTAACAAGATTTAATAAAAAGTGATAAAAATAAATAAAAATTTAATTTCACGCTTTTAAATTAATAAATATTTATTTAAAAATTAAGTAATGAAGTAATAGACTTAGTAAATCCTTGCCTGTTTCGTAATCAATATGATAAGGAAGTGTCGTGTATATGAAATAGATTCCAAGTTTGACTATAAATGGATAAAAAAGACTGCTAGCCTTTTCGTGTACATTTTTCTCTCATTTCCTTTGCATTAACGCTTTAAAATCCAAATTTGGCTTTCTTTACTCAAAAGAAAGTTAGACTTCTTTCTGTTCTATTTCTGACGTCGAAATTTGATGGTAATACTTATCCGTTTTCCGTTTCAGTCAGACCCAAAAGTCCGAAATTGATAGGTTTGACATAATTATATTCAAATTCGACATAATTAATTATTGACTGAATAATTAATTTATATATATTATAACTTTTTTCTCATTATTCTTACACTAACAATAATAATTATAAAAACGTTATATAATAAATTATTTTCAAATTAATTATTATGTACTATCAAAACAAAATAAAAAAAAGGCATATTATGAAATTTTCTTACACTGTTATTTTTTTCATTTAATTATTTTAAAAAATATGAGATTCAAAGCATAATTTCTATATTTTTATCTGTCATTATAATATATTGCGCAATGATATAAAAGCACATTTATAAAATTCAGTGGGCTTTTCAATAAGCTGACACGAAGCCCATGACAATCATTCGACCAGACACGTGAAGCCCACAGAGAACCTGGCGGCTCTTACAAATTTACAGTTTGCAATATCAGATATATATTATTCCATTGAATCATCATCACCCGCAGCAATAGCACGTGGATGGCACTCTCCATGAATGCAACAAAGGGAGTTCAAGAATTCCTCGTTTGCTTGTTAGCTGTTGGGATTTTTAGTTTTGGCGGAAGAGATGAGCATTGAAGAATTAAAGATAGAGATTCCATGTAAGCATTGTCCTAACAAAGAAATTAATTATTTGCACTGTCTGCTTCTCCAATAAAACAAACAAGCGGCGCTAAAAGAGTGACATTTTGCTAGAATTTGAGTAATTTGATGATTTCATCTTTTTAAAGATATTGATATTAATTTTTTTAATTTTATTATTTAATATTTTATTTAAAGCAATTAAATCATTTTATTCGTTAGTATATTAAATTAGTAATAAAAAGATTAACTCAATTAAAAGAAATTGTCATATTGACATTAAATGCTAACATAGAAAAACATATAAATTTTAAAAAATATATATAAACAAATTAATATAAAAAGAAAATATACTTTTTTATCCAATAAAAAAGCTGAAAAAATAAAATAACACTATTTTTTTCTCAGTGATACAACATAGTTTAGGACCCCATTTTCATTGTTTTTCTACTCTCATTTTGTAAAAAAGTAAAAAGTAAAAAAATTTAATTTTTATCCGAAAAGTTGCATATAAATTCTATTAAAAACTAAAAAAAAAATTAACCAACGAAGTAAAAATCTAATTTTTGTTCCAACATTCAATGCTAGTTCTTCTTTAAATTTTAAATATGATTATTATTTTATTATTTTCATTGATATAATTTTAAAATAAGAAAATATGATTACTATGAAGCAAAATATTTGTTAATTTTGTTTTTATTAAATGATTTTTAAATCAATATCAAAGTGTTCAATTTAATGTTTGGGAGAGTCCAATGGGAATACAAAGTTTATTGAATCTAAGAATTTTATCTTTTGAACGATTTAAAAATTATTTTGTTTAAATTAAAATTTTATTTTAAATAAAATTTGTTTATTTTCATGTCATCTTTTAGTAGTCAAATGATAAATTTATTAAGTTATATTAGTCTTTTCAATATTAATTTAATAAGTGTAGTAACTGCATGATTAAATTGACTTGAATTAAAATATTTGATAATAAAATGCAAAAAAAAATAATCTTGAAAAGAATAAAATTAAGAAAGTAAGTTTTTTTTTTAAGGATAAAGTCATTAAATACTCTTCCGCTTTATTATCCTCCATGCTTGAGTGATCCCTTCTCCTTCAAACCGTATTTATTTTTTAGAAAACTTAATGATGATATCTTAATTTCAAATAATTAAATTCTCATACAATTCTTGCAAATAGAAAAAGAAAAATTTAAATAAATGATAGGATTCATTTTCTACAAGTCACAAAAACTATCTCTTATAATTAGACAGTGAAATTTGTCTTCTTGGGTTTTTATTTTTTATTTTTTTTGCAAACTGGTTGTGATAGATTGTATTTGACTCCAATAAAATAATGAATCAATAAAATCAAAGTGCATAAGTTGACTTGAAAACACATGACAACTGAAAAAATACATCTTGGCAAGGGAGATTTCGTATTGGTACAAAGATTTATGTACAAATGTATGTTTGTTTCTACATTGATAAATTCCAAGTCCACTAAGAATGACTTACAGGCCTTGCAGAAAGAATCAGAAGTATCAATGATGATGTAGGAGATTTGTTGAAGAAGGTTTTGATGTTTAAGCTAGCGGTAATGAAGGAAGCTCGTTGAAAGAGGTTCTGATATTTAAATTAGTTTTTTTAAACAAATGATCGTCCTAAAAAAAATGGATACTCATCAAATGATAAATGATGAGAAATTAATTAATTGTTATTACCTATTAAACAAATTCGGACAATAATAAAATCATGATCATGTTTAATATTAGCTTTGGATTAATAAAAAAAATGTAGAAAGCTTAATGATATTTTTAATGACCCATGGACTAACACATGTCATAATTCTCAAATAATTACTTCTATCTTTTCATTTCCTTTTTTTTTATTTAATTAAATAAAGACTATTTACTGGACACTAGAGTAAAGTTCAGAGACTATTCACTATATCGCTCTATCTCCTCAAAATTATAATCGTTCTTATTAAAAATAAAAGTTTTGTACTTAAAAATAGAGTATTAAGTACTCAATTATAAGATGCTTCTCAAAAAGTACCAAATTCTTATTCTTATTCTATTTGATGAGTTTGTCTCGTCATAATCCATTTTTTCCATAAATTTAATGTATAATGGATATTGTTCTTTCTTTGAGCATTTAAGCTAAATTTTTTAAACAGGTAATTGATTAATTATGAGGTTAATAATTTCAAACCAGGTCCCCAGACAAAAAGGAGGAACAAAATGGATTGATCGGAAATAAAATTTTTTATTTTAGTATCTGAAGTTTTTATACTTACAAAAATAAGAAAAAATTTAAGTTCTGGTTTGTAAATATTATAATATTATCACTCATTCATTACGACATAAAATTTTACAGTGTACCTGTAATAAAGTTAAATTATTTATATAATATTATTTAAATATATAAGTTTATTTTTAGTGTATGATTAGTATTTTATTACTAAAATGGCATGTGAGGGAACATTAGACGATGGACGACAGTAATGTGAACGCGCCAATGAAGGCGCATGACAACGGCATACTTTACAAAGAAGATATGCATGACTTCCGCACTCCATTTGTTTTGTTTAAGCTGATAGGAAGAGAGAGAAAGAAAGAGAAACAGTGCCCAGACACAGAAAGAAGAAGAGAGAGAAACTGGAACATAATAGAGATTTTCCAGAGCACCTTCATCAGTGTTAACTTTTACACACATTTTTCTTTGCCTTTTCTTCCTTTCCAGCTTTCTCCAAAGGTTAGGGTTTTACATAATTTTCAATTACACATGGTACCTTACTATATTAAAAAATTATTCTTCTGTGATGCAACACTTAATCACCTGCACTTCACTTGAATCTTAACCGTTAAGTTTCTTTCCTGAGCTCCAATTGCAATTTCTGCTTTTGGAGAGTCCACTAAGCTCTTTCTCTAGCTTACTTTCCATTTAGTTTTTCCAGCATTTGTCCAAGTTATTCGGCTCCTCACATTTTATGTAAGCTCATTGAGATTTTCAGGTTCCATCTTCATGGTCACCTGTAATGTTAGGTCTGAGTTTAAGTGCACAATGAATTATGGGTTTGTTTAGTTTTTGGCTTTTAAGTTATGCAATTTGGTTAATTGCATTTTCTGGTTCGCAATTATTGGCTTGATTTCTCAGTTCGGAAGATGATTTCGTGATTGGCTTTATTGGAAAAGAGTGAACTGGAGAGTAAGGCGGAGCTGGGCATCAATGGGTGGGAAGAGATCTGCTTTAGAGTACAAGAGAATGAAGATCTATGGACAAGTTTTAGTGGGAGTTTTGTTGATCTGTACGGTTCAGTTTTCGCTTGGAGGGACTGCTCCCTCCGACGGTAAGGCTTGTCGTCCTCTCTGGCTTCAGCATTTTGATTCTTTTGTACATGTCTCTGAAGTTGCAGCGGGATTGAGTTGAGATTGTACGGTGGCCGATAGTACTCGACTGTGTAGTTAGCTAATACTGCAGTCTTGTATTTCTTTTTTCCGTTTCGAAGATTATTTGTCTTCCTCATAGCTCTTGCCAAACAAGGCACATTTCATATATTCTATAATGCGGTTTTGAGTTAACAATTCACATCCTATATAAGTTCGTGGGATGCTGCTCAAGTTCCCAAGTCAAAAATACAGTTGCTCCATGATGGTTTAATTTTTTTTCCATGTCTATTGGACTTGTATATAACGCTGTTATAATATCCTGACTTCATGTGGATTGATGATTAGAGGGCTATTGAATTTTGAGACTGTGTTTGGAACTGGAATAGAAAGTATATGATTGGTTTATTTCTCATATTTATGATAATTACTTATATATGTGGTATATGGGAGTTCTAAAAATCTTCTGTGTTGTCAGTTGCTGCAATTAGTAGTTTATATGCTGCACTGGACTTACATCCTCTTCCTGGGTGGGCGGCCAGTGGGGGAGACCCATGCGGGCAACAGTGGCAGGGTGTTGTGTGTAATGGTTCATTCATACAGCGAATGTACGATTTCCCTCTTTCTTGATTCCTTAGATTGATTACCATCTCTCAAAAGGTTGACCAGCAGCTCTCTTATATCATCTTATATGTGCAGAGTTCTTAACGGTGCAAATCTGGGAGGGGAACTGGGTGATAGCTTGGGATCATTTGCATATATCACAACGATGTAAATAGTGCTCTTCCTCTCTCTCTTCCCCCTCTCTTGCTTTCTGCTAGTCTGTCTGACCGTCTATCTCTCTCCCTCTATAAGTGTGTTCTGTGAGTGCATTTGCGTATATGTATTTCATTCTCTTATTCATGCTTCTTAGTGTTTGTCCTTCTTATATAACAAATCTATTTCTTCTGTATCATTGTTACCATTTGCCACATTTTTCTTTTTGAGGCAGAGATCTAAGCAACAACCATATTGGGGGAAGTATTCCATCCAGTTTGCCAGTCACCCTGCAAAGCTTGTACGTACTAACTACCGCTAATACTTTATCTTCCCAAAATTTGGGCAGAAAGGCATGATAGTCTGTGCTATTGCAGTTTTCTTTCAGATAACCAGTTCACTGGAAGTATTCCAACCTCTTTGTCCACATTGACTGCACTGACGGCCATGTGCGTTTGTTGCTTCTCTAATTTTTGTATTAAAATCTAGTGATAGCTCATGTCAAAATTTTGCAAGCTTTTAATTAGGATGAATTTTACATATTTTCAGGTCTCTGAATGACAACCAATTATCTGGAGAAATTCCAGATGCCTTTCAGTCACTTACGCAATTGGTCAATTTGTAGGGATCCTTCTAATTAATATATAGACAATTTGAAGCAAAATCTTTTATGTAATTATATACAATACTAAATGGAGTTATTAACTGTTGGGCAGAGATTTATCTAGCAACAATTTGAGTGGGGAGCTGCCTCCATCGCTAGAGAATTTGTCTGGTCTGACCACCCTGTGAGTATTTTGTCTTGGTAAGACCATCTTTATCAGCTTTCTTCAGTGATCCTTCTCAAGCTAACTAACTATTTCTTGTTTGGCAGACACTTGCAAAACAATCAGTTGTCTGGGACCCTTGATGTCTTACAAGACCTTCCACTGAAAGATTTGTACTTCTCTAAACCATGGGGCATATCAATTTTATATGATATTTATAGAATGGTTTTCCATGTTGGCATGTAGTAGGACATTTGAAAAGCCTGTAGGATTACATGCGATCTTTCTTCTTCTCCGACTTCCTTAATTCTATCTTCTAAAATTTGTCAAAATTCTGACCTGTTTGACCAGGAATATAGAGAACAACCAGTTCAATGGACCAATACCTCAAAAGTTGCTAGCTGTCCCAATCTTCAGGTGAAAGCATGAAACTATCCTGTATTTTGCTTCTTTCTGCTCAGGTGGCATGGTATCCTTAATTTGAAATTTAGAACATATACATGGAATTTGATGCTTGGGTTACACAGTTTTTATTGAAATTATCTTTAATGCTGTAAATTCTGAAAATGCCAGGTGTTGCAATATAGCGATAATCAATGCTAAATATTATGTCAAGCATGGCATAATTAACACAATATTCAACAATGTTGCCTTCATTTAAACAAGCAGGCATTAGAAACAATAATTGTAACATAAGTCTCAATATGATAGATACTATATTTCCATCTTGTAATGGACAGATATAGTTGATAATATATGTTCTTTGTGCTTCCAAATTAAATTTTGGAACAGTTTTTGATAAAGCAACTACTTGTGGTTGCTTATGCATTATCATTTGATACTTAAAACTCTGTAGCTGAGTCCAATGAGTGCACAATAGGTTTGGGCTTGGTATTTATATTTGGATTTCAAGAAGGATAAGGATAATGTTAAATGGTGGGATATGTAATAGAAATTGGTCATCCAACTATGGTGATATTGACAATAGCTGGACCTATGGTTGGAGATTTAAGTTATTTTTGTGTCTATCTTTAATGTTGGCGTTTGAAGAAGTAATAGAAAATTCAAGTGTGCAAGAATTGATTGCATTTCCTTGATTGAAGTATCTTGTCTTCAGTTCCTTCCATTGATTTCTGGTATATCAGAAGTTAAAATAAAATATGGTTGTAATTTTGTGGCTCTCATAACTTGTAATGATGCTTCTTGTGCAGAAAAGATGGAAACCCATTCAATAATGTCAATGCTACTATAGCTCCAGCACCTCCACCAGATTCTCCTGTTACAGCACCGCCAAGAACTGTGGTTTCTGGGGCACCATCTTCTGGACGGACACCTAGCACACCTAGTACACCTACCAAACAGGCTGATGGACCAACTGCAGAAAAGGAATCAAATTCTGGAAAATCGAAGAAAACTACAAAAAGGGTGGTTTGGATATCTATTGCTGGCGTATTGTTGTTTATTGTTTTGATACTGGGTTTTGCTCTCTTTTTCCCACGATGTAGCAGAAGGGAAAGGGCTGACAGAATTTCCAAGCAGCATCAAATTGGTGCATATGGAAGTGATAGACAGAATACCAGGGATAATGCAGCTTCAGTCCACCCACCAAGTGAAATTGAGAAAGGTAACTGAATATAGTTTTGGATCTTGCATATAATTTATTATGTAGTTTTTATTTCTTGGCAAGGATTTTTTTTTTTTTGGGTACATGATTTCTTTTTCAATTACTTGTAAATTTTCTTCACAGTTCCCAAAGGGCCTGTTCTCAAGACAAAAGAGAATAATCAAGTAGAGGCCAGGAGAGTGGTAGCTATCTCAAAGCCACAGGATGAGCAAGAGAAAGAAGTACAAAGAATGGAGACAATACCAAGGCAGGAGTCTCATGAGATAGATATGAATGCAGTAGATGTATATTTGGTGCCTCCTCCTCCCCCTCCACCTCCACCTCCCCCATCACCACCACCTCCTCCTCCTCCTCCTCCTCCTCCTACTGAGAGCGTGATTGTTGACCCAATTGCATCCCACAGTGGGACTGCTGTCAAACCACCTGTAAAAACTCATATTCCACCTACTTTTGCAAAATCTTTTACCATCGCGTCCCTTCAACAGTATACAAACAGTTTTTCTGAAGAAAATCTTATAGGAGAAGGCATGCTAGGGAGAGTGTACAGAGCAGAGCTTCCTGATGGGAAGGTACCACTGATGTTTTAAATGTCGTCCTCAACTTTTTATTTTTTCTCTTAAGCCTGTCTTCTTGGCTTCTTCTCGCCTTTAGATAGCTATTAATGGTCATATCAAACTGGATGATACTCTGTAATTCTATAGTTCTCAACTGATCTGTGTTTAGTTTTGTCATCTTTGTCGCTGTTTTCATGATTTCTTCCATGAGGAAGCCATGTTCCAGTGGGTTGTTCTTGTGTGTTAACTTCCTATGTGCATTCCATAGATATTGAACTCAATTTTTACTCTTTGAAGTCTCAGTGTTGTATATGCCTTTTTTAGATTCAGATTTTGACACTTACTCTTTCTGAATGAATTTGTAGCTACTTGCTGTGAAGAAGCTGGACAAGAGGGTTTCTGATAACCAAAAGGATGACGAGTTTCTTGATTTGGTAGACAATATTGATAGAATTCGGCATGCAAATATTGTTGAGCTCATTGGTTACTGCACGGAGCATGGTCAAAGACTTCTGATATACGAGTACTGCAGTAATGGGTCACTGCAGGACGCACTCCATTCTGATGATGAATTCAGAATGAGACTCTCATGGAATGCTCGCATTAGGATAGCGCTAGGGGCAGCTAGAGCTTTAGAGTAAGTCAAGTAACCATAGAAATCAAATATACAAAATGTGCTACTGGTTGTTTTTTGCTTACAACAGCAGGTTCAAACTCTTCATTTAAACTTCTAATAGTTCTGCTAGAGCTTCTGAATCATTTGATTCTGGTCCTAGTTTCAAAAGTTGCTAGAATATAATACTTATCTTGGGCTTTGTCTAGAGTATAATTTATTATTATGTTATGGCAGTGTTCTAAATTGAAATATATTTGTTGTGTCAAATAGGAGGCAATCATCTACCAGTGGCATGCTATTGTGCTTAGTTAAATTTGAAACCCACCTTATGTGTTGCTGTTGGCACTGGGTTGAAGTTGAATTTTGTCTGGGTGTTGTACCCATAACTGATGTTGTCTCTGGATTCTCATATTGTTAGAGGTTTTAAGGATTATTTAAGCATGGAAGTGTGTTTTGTGCACAAATATAATTAGAGGTTGAGAAGGAATTTTTTTTACTTAATTTAACATGACTATGAGTTGAAGTTCTGAATCTAATACGTATTGTCTTGTCATCATCTGGAAGGTATTTGCATGAAATCTGTCAGCCACCTGTTGTACACAGAAATTTCAAGTCTGCCAATGTTCTCCTCGATGATGATCTATCTGTGCGTGTATCTGAGTGTGGTCTGGCTCCACTAATAGCTTCAGGGTCCGTTAGTCAGGTCAGAAATTGCTGGAAATTGCAAAATTTTTGTTTCCATACAGTGAGCACAATGGTATAAAATTTCTGTAAGCCTTGCAACATGTCTATATGTGTGGACTAACCTCCTTGATAGCTAAATTTTCTTTTATTTATATTATTATGTCTCATTACGTAAAATTAAGTGATGGTTTCTTAAGCAGCAGCATCAAGCATTCATTATGCATTGAAATGATTAGATTAGGGTGTGAATATCAATTATAGTAGCCTTAGGACTAGTTTTCTATGTAGCCTTAGAACAATGATGCAAAAGAATTATATTTTTCTTCCTTAAAAATTGTTGGGAGTGCTGGTACGCATAATCATAAAACTCGAAGTGCAATGTTTACAATTGTTGTAGCTGGATGTCCCATCTGAAGTAGTTGGCAAAACTACTGGATTTGATGTTATTCTGCAGTGTCATAAAATAGTTATTTGAATGCTATTTTCATTTTAGACTGATAAAATACTCCATCCATTTTCAGCTCTCAGGGCAACTGCTATCAGCTTATGGCTATGGAGCTCCAGAGTTCGAATCAGGAATCTACACAGACCAGAGTGATGTGTACAGCTTTGGGGTGGTTATGTTAGAACTTTTGACAGGCCGAAAGTCCTATGACAGGTGAGAATGTATAACCAAAGGACTACTCAGTTCCTTTTGATTCAGTTGATTCATGTAGTCTGAATATTTTGGACAGAGCACGCAATCGAGGGGAGCAGTCTCTAGTGAGATGGGCAATTCCCCAACTTCATGACATTGATGCATTATCAAAGATGGTTGATCCTTCTCTTAATGGAGAATACCCAGCCAAATCATTGTCAAACTTTGTAGACATTATTTCTCGATGTGTTCAGGTCAGTCTAAATTAAATCTGAGTGTGGATTGGGTTTTGACGCCATTAAGTAGTATCACAATTTATCACTGACTTATTTATCTCCCTATTGCTGATGGGATTGATTTCGTGGACTGAATGTATCTGCTATCCTTGCAGTCGGAGCCAGAATTTCGGCCACCAATGTCAGAGGTTGTCCAGTACTTGCTAGATATGATCCGAAGGGAGTCTCACAAAAGCGGATCAAGTTATTCAAATGAAGACTGAGTCTCATAAAATGAAGTTGCAGAGCTTTACCAGCCAAATATCATCTGGGTGAGACATGCATGCCATCTGAGGAGAACCCAGATAGTGGCTTTCATGCGTCCTACTAGCCATCCAAACATGCAAATGCCAAGATCTATGAGGAGGATTTTCCAATGTGCTTAAAAAAAAAAGTGCATTGCAGTCACCAATACTCCTCCAATTCTTGTAATCATATTTATATTTCGATGATTATATGGTTTATTGAACCATGATTTGATGTTTGTATTACGTAATCGTGCTAACTAGCTCCATTTGTTTGTTTATTGTTTCCAAGTTATTCATAATGAAATATGATTCCATTGTGCATCCTTATGATCCTTTGTTTAGCCCTGTTAACTAATTGTAATTCGGTTCTTATTCAAGTAATCAATCATTTGTAGTATGTTGTTTTGTTTAATTCGTGGATGCCGAAGTCTATTTCGAAAAGGACAAAAAGAAAGGGGACTTTTTTGGGGTTTAAGACATCCAATCGAACAAGATGAGTTTGTTTATTGATTTATTTTGAATTACAACATATAGTTAGTATCTATTATGCATCGATATTTCATATAGTAGTCGTGTATCGACATTGACACGAAACGTGTCGGGGTCGTATCCGTAATTTTAAAAAGTTTAGACACCCGTTCCCTATTTTGACACATGTGTCAAGCTTGATTTCAGGGTCGTGTCCGTAATTTCAAAAAATTCAGACACACATTCCCTTTTTCAACACGCGTGTCAAACTCGATTTTCAGTTTATTATTTGTTATGTCCTATTATTTGATATTATGAGTACTTATTATATATATTTACAAATAAACATAATATTTTTTAATATTTGTAAATATACCCCTATATTTTTATTATTTACATATTTCATTCATGTGTCAGTGTCCTATATTTTTTAAAAATGTGATATCCTGTATTCGTATCTACGTTTTTTTGTATCTGCGTATCGATGTCCGTGCAACATAGATTAATATTATTTGAACTAATCATTTAGTAGCACTTTGTTATAACGTGGTAGGTTGAAAAATACCAAAACGGCAAAACATGAATGAAAGGACATTTACGTGTTATATTTCTTGAAAATTTCTCTTCAATATGAAGTAGATTGCGGCTGGCTGTCCGTTTATCAGGGATAGGGGTGACATTCACATCCCCATATTAGATTATGTAATGTTAAGGTATAATAATAATTTAAATAACCTTTACTTTTAATCTGATTTGAATAATAATCATATCGTATCAGGTCAATATGTTTAATAAATTTGTTGATATGGATTAATTTGTCTAATCTATTGAATAATTTCAATTAATAAAATTTATATAATAAACTCATTCATTAAATTTAATTACTTATTATGTTTCATTAAAAATATTTTAATCATTAATTAGATATATTATTGAGTTTTTGTTATTATTTTTTCAAAATTTTAATTTTATTTTTTATTACATATAATTATTTATAATATAGTTATTATTTATCTTTTAAATAATATTTTTAAAATTTTAGTACAAATTGTTAAAAGGGTCGACAAGTCAAATTATTTAGTTTTTAGTCAATTTTAATTCAATCCATTTATTATTTGTATTAAATAGATTTATTTATTTATAACCCAAACCCGTATAAACTTAATCAGAACTAGTGTAAAGTATTTTTTATTTTATCATATTGTGTCAAAAATTGTCACCGCTAATCCAAGATACATAAATAAATAATTACTCTAAAATTGTACTATTATTACCTAATCAATTTAAGTATGCCAACATAAGATCACCGAAGCTTAATTCCGATTATGGAGTGAAAAATTAACAGAAGTTCTAATTTTAAGTCATGTATCAAAATGTCCAATAAATTTTAAAAGGGTAATTCCAATTTTGAAGTCACCAAAATAAATGATATTGTATTATTGTTATTGCATGCTTGATTGATTTCTTATGCTAAATTATCTTTCATAAAATTAAACTAATAATAACTAGCTGACTAACCCAACTAACTATTTCAAATTATCCAATAAGATTCACACGCGCTCGTCATATAAATTCGCATGCATTATATTACATCTTGGCTCCTTTGTTTTGTCTCTCAGGCCTCAGAATCAGGCGCCAACCCCTTCTTGTTATGGTTTCTGGTTAGAGTTTTGGCACTAAGCAAACAACACCGCAAAAGAACCCGTCCATTCCGAAGCTTCTCTCTTTCTCCATCGCAGGCCAATCGACAATATAGCCTGCCGCATTTTTCGACACCTTCATCAATCCTCGTCATCACCCACAATAATCTTTCTGCTTTGGTTTTTCTCATTCGGTTAGATTATATCCTACAATTTTGCTCACTCTGATTGTTTAGATCTCATTGTTTGGTCCCATGAGTCGCTACAATTCAAATCCTTTCGATGAAGAAGACGTTAATCCATTTGCGGTATGTTCTGCGACTGTGTTCGTTTTTCATGCATTGAACTCTTGTGGCTTAATTTTAATTTCTGCCAAATTTTCTGGAATTTGATGATTAGTCTAGAATTGCGTTGGGTTTTGTTGTTTAGTTCGTGATTGTTTATAGGTGTTTGATTTGTGGTTTCCTTCTTCTCGTTTGGCTGGATAGCCAGATCTTCTACGTATTTGAAATGAGTTGGTGAATTGGGTAATGTAGCAAACTAGGCGACGCTTGCTGAACCTGTCGCTCATTTATGTCACCGAATGCTGGTTTCTTTATGAGGAAAACCAGGTAAACTTGAAAGTATTGAAATTTCTGGAGGTGCAGTGTTATCTTGAACGTGAAAGAACTGGACCTGATATCCAAGTAGTGCTGGTCTCCGTTTTGATGTGTCAGGTGTAGACTCGAAATTGGAGGATAGAATTTTCTGTTGATTTGTCTCTTACTTCAAGATTACGTACTAGACCTGTGCAGAATCTGCCAAATCCTATCTATTTTTTCTGTTTCTATTGTATATTTGAAACTTTTAAGATATCAAAACTAGTGTTAAGTTTCTTAACACCGGGAGTCAAATTCATTGGGTCTGCTTTGCCTTTTTAAGAGGAGATATGCAATTATTTGGCATGAAGCATTAAGTTTTCGCCATTCTGTGCGTGTATGTTTGTGTGTTGGGAGGCGGGGGGAATTCTCGATGCCCTCTACTATTGAATCCTTAGAGACTGACGTGCTCCATGTGTTTGGAGATTTTAAATAACTAATTATACTTAGATTGCTGCCCACCTGCGTTGATTTGATTCCTATGATATGCTAACTTGTGTGTATGCAGAGTGATTTTCGTTTCTTTTCTTTTCTTTTTTATTATTCGTTTTGAAGTTTTCCCTCAACTCCCTCGTACCATTTACATATATGAAAGTTTACATAAATCACTGTTTAACAAATGGTATTAACTAAGTTATTCATTTTCCTATTAGAATTGTAAGAATGGTAGGTGACAGTTAGCATGGTGATTAAATATCCATTTTTTCATACTTTCTGCATGGGTTGCATCCCTTCGGTGCCCTGTGAATTAAAATTTATGATTTACATACAAATAAAAGAAAAAAATGATATTACTTCGTCCCCTGATTACCTTTTCACATTTTTGCTTAATTTCACAGAACCCTGGGAGTATTTCCCCTGGATCCTCGAGGCTTTCACCTCTTCCTCCCGAGCCTTATGATCGTGGAGCAACTGTTGATATTCCTCTTGATTCCTCAAAGGTGGGAAATGTTATTGCATGTAAATTATGCATACTTAGTATTCTCTTTGACCATGAACTTAATTTTCCCTTCTTCAGGATTTAAAAGCCAAAGAAAAGGAACTTCTAGCTAGAGAGGCTGAATTGAATAGAAGGGAACAGGTGGATCATCTCGATATTTTCTTTGATAGCATTAGATCATGGCTAACGAATATGAGTACGGCATAATAAGAGAAGATATTTGTTCACATTCAACTTGCTATCAGTTAGCCTGGTCATTATGCATACAAAATCAACTATGTTAGTCATTTAATGTTCAATTTCATGATGTTTTGTAGGAACTAAAACGAAAGGAAGATGCAATAGCACGGGGTAAGTGATTTCATCTCCTCTTATAGAAGCCAAACAAAATAATATCTATAATTTGGCAATTTATAATTTTTTTTTTCTGGCAGCTGGAATAGTTCTAGAGGACAAAAATTGGCCAGCTTTCTTCCCTGTCATTCATAATGATATTGCCAATGAAATACCACTGCACCTTCAAACAATCCAGTATGTCGCATTCACAACATGGTTGGGTATGTTGAAGTCCTTTATTTTGTGTTTAAATAAGAAGGCGCTGCCTGCTTTTGATATTATACTGATATTGATTTGATTTGCTTCTTACTGCATGCACTTTGAAGTTAACAATTAATATTATAGATTCTAGTATTATTCCCAAGCGGAATACATAGGCATATGCATATGGTATTATTCCCAAGTGGAATACATAGTTGTCATTATTTACATTTTTTATTTTTACAACTATCAGGAAACCCATTTCTCTTTATCCACCAAAAAGAAAAAAATTTCGTTGCTTTCCTGATTCAAGATGCCCGCGGTGAAAGTAGTATTAGTACTTGATCTTGCTGTTCTGGAACATGTGTACATTGTGGTGTCAGGTATTGAGGTACGGAAGCACAATATTGCAGCCGAACCAAATATAATCAAACTAAATCAATTATGCATAGTCCACTCATAACATTTTCTGGCCATGTGAAATATCATGTGCAATGAACTATAACAATTGACTTTTGGCGAATTAGGCATTAATATTGCAAATAACTGCATCATTTTCTAAATTTAACTAGGTTATAATCTTTTTCACAACAGCTATTGAAACTGCGAAGCAAATATCCCATCTATTCAGCGATAGCTGGTCCTAGAGATTTGCTAGTATAATTGAAATTCTGATCTATTTTATGCTGCACAGAGTTGTTTCTTGGTAGATATATTGTTCTTCTAGTACATTCTGGATCTTCTTTATCTTTTCCTTCATGTTTATGGCATCTCAGCTTGATATGTGGAAATCCATTTATTCATTAACTTGCTTCTTGAATCTTTAACCAAGTCAAGTGCATATGGAAACCCTTGGATAATATTGTAATAATCAAAGTACGAGTTTCGCATTTTTTTTTTTTCTCTGTGGGCCAGAGGATGGGGATGTGTGATGACTTCAGTAACACTAATTTACCTTATTTTAGTATCTGTATTTATCTTAAGATTTTGAACTTTGCAACATTATGTAGGTTTGGTTCTCTGTCTGACTTGGAACTTTGTGGCGGTTACTACTGCTTGGATCAAAGGGGAAGGTTTGTTTTACAACCAGATGTTGGCCCATCAGCCATAACACATCAGTTTTTGCTTGATTTATATGGACTTGTCTTACCTTGTAGGTCCAACAATATGGTTTCTTGCTTTCATCTACTTGATTGGTGGCGTTCCAGGATCCTACGTGATGTGGTATCGCCCGCTTTATCGTGCTACGAGGTATCACTCAATCTGATGTAATGCGATATTTTTTGTTTGGCATGGGAGAGATTAGTTTGAAGAGTTTTCAGCCTATTCTTAAGCTCTAAAATTACGATCAATTAATGTCCGACAACTAGGCTTTATCACCATTATGGGGAAGGTATGGGAAGAATCTGATCCACTGGAAGGCAAGACAGTTATTGCAAAAGATTCAAAGTTTTAAGTATGATTCAGAGATTACACCCTTAAAAATTAAAATACCATGGTTTTGGTTTTTTTTTTTTTTTTTTTTTTTGGGGGGGGGGGGGGGGTCTTTTTTTTTTTTTTGGTTTGTGTGTTTTTTTTTTTATAAATGTGTTTTTTTTTTGGGTTGTTTTTTTTTTTTATTTTTTTTTTTT
>JANHAO010009158.1:0-18634 GCA_026873985.1 Saraca asoca
CATCAAAATTGATTGAGCAAATGTTGGCAATGGGTTGGGCTGTTAAGAGCATTTTACTGACGACACGAGCAGGTTCGATACAGTTGTCAGTGATTGAAGGTAACTTCCTATTTTAGATGTTGATGGGACTTCTTAATACCATAAAAAAACCTTTTTAGGATTACATGTATATCCGAGTAATAAAATCATACAACCCTTGCTCTAAAAGAGGACAATTGTCAACAATATGAGAAATTGATGGATATCAAATGACAATTAGGTGTATCAATAATTTACATTTTTTTGGTGACAATAATTTACATTTGATTTTGCTTAAAGTGAAGGAATTTTAGCCCATGAATTGTTATATTAATCTGAGGAAGTGATGCTATATGCACAAGAATGTCATGCACACCCTCTTGCTAGGGCCATTATATATGTTGGCCGTTAGATTATTTTTTGGACCCTAATACGATGATATGAAGTGATTATTTGAGAGAATGAGATTGAAATTATGTGTAAAAGAATAACCAAATCCTGTTAACAAGAATGTCATTGTAATTTGAAAATGAGCAATATAAATACTTAAACTTTTATATTGGTCCAATTAACCCTCCTCTTTTATTTTTCCATCCAAGTCCGTAACGGAAAAGTCGTCCTCTCCTATAAACTACAAGTCCAAAGCACAAAGAAGTAAGAAAAATTACCAAGTTAAGCTCATGTTTTGTCTCATCAACAATGAAGCATCGAATTTGCTATCTAAATAACCCATGTAGCCATCATAGTGTCATGTATATTATAGAAGTAGCAACTGAAGATTGTCTTGTATATCATAGAAATTGCGGCAGAAGAAATTTGCAACTAGCTTGTTTGCCTTATTTGCTATTGATCCATACTCTTTTTTTTATTTCAGGTAGCAGCCAGCCTCTTCATATATACACTCTAGTTTGGAAGCTCATGTCTACATCTTCAGAGCACAGGATCTTCCCAATGTCCCTTGCTTTCCATAGGCTGATCGATGAGCTTCTACTGGTTAGTTTTGTAAACCACATAGCTTAATGGTGAAGAAGATTTCGGTTAACATCCTCCTTCACTTCAATGATAATCATGGTTTTATTTTCAAGACTTCGGTTAAGCAATTTACTCCTGCATAATTATTTTGGACTTGTAGTTTGATGGTGAAGAAGAATACATATATATATATATATATTTATTGGAGATTTGGATGGGAAAATGTGAGAGGAGATAAATTGTACCAAATTGAAAGTTTAGGCACCAATTGCTCATTTTTAAATTACAGGTAGTTTCATGTACATGGAATAAAATATGAAGGCTTATTTGTATTTTAACCTATTAGTAATGTATTAAAAGTTGATATTTTTTTTTCTTTTTCAAGATTGTAACTAAGAGTTGTACCAAAAAAAAATGAAAAAACACCAGATTTAAGGTATATTTTTCTATAAACAACAATGCAAATTACGCACTAAGAAGTTATTAGAGGTGTACATAACCAGGCTATGGCCTATGGGCTATCAAGTTGAGCCTTTTTCAGTACACATTTTGCATGGTTGTAGTCTGAATTCAATCCTAATTTTTGTAACATTTTGGCCCAGCTTGTCCCAAAGTTCAAATGTTATTCAAATTACAGATTTTAAAGTGGTTAAATTTTTTTTTTAATAAAAATACATTTGAAGAAAATAATTAAGATATTTAAACATATATAATTATTAGCTATGTTAAATAAATATTTATATGCTAAAATTAATAAATTAGTATTAATTTAGTATTATATATATGTGTGTGTGTGAATATTGTAGGTCATTTATTTTTAAAATACTCAATTTTTCAAAAGTTTGAAGTTCTTGTAAGAACTATCTTTTCCTGAAATAGGTTAGGTTTAAATCAAAAGAAATTGGCTTGGTTTGCCACATAACCCTACCACATATCTGAAAATTGGTCTGGCTTGGTTTGTATATAAATTTTTTTGAAAAATACATTGATTGCCTTTGAGATTTTTTGAAATTATGTGAATTTCCTTTCTAATTCTACAATTTATGTGGACTTCCCTTGAATTTTGAAAAACATTACACATTGCTCTCTTTAGTAACTTTTATTATAAATTGTGATATATTTTGTCTAAGGCTAGTCAAATGCAAACTTTAACCCCATGTTAATATGTGCATTGTCTTTATTTGTTGTATGCCATTTTCTATGTTTTACAAGTGTACCACATTTTTTCGAGCTATTTCTACATGTTTTCAAGTGCAAATATTGGTCTTGATGGGAGATTTAGATTTTTGAAGGAAAGAAATACAAGTGTGAGCAAGATGAATTTATGAAAATATCAGGTTCTAAAAAAAAAAGAAAAAAAATAGATTAGACTCTATGAAAGAAAATCACAATCATACTTACAATAATAACAAAATCTATTTTTTTTGTTCAGATCTTGATATTTTCACAGTAATAACTTGGTAGTCCTTGCACTTACTTTTTAAAATTTCAGTCCTTCCGCCAAAACCACTATCTACACTTAAAAACATGTAAAAAGGGCTAAGAAAAGTGTTTTTGCAACAATAAAGGCAATATATATATATATATCTTAATATAGGAGTAAATTTGGCATTTTGTAGTAAAAAATGACATTTGACTAGCTTTGGATGGAATTAATCACAATTTATTATAGAAGTTACTAAAATGATGCTTTTCAAAGTTTAAAGGAAGTCTATATATGTTTTTGATCTAGAGGGAGGATAAATAGTTTTGAAAAACATTTAAAGAGATCACTATTTTTTTTTCTCTAAAATTTTCGACCTCTAACATAGCCTATTAACTTATGTACGCTTACTAAATATTATTACTTATGCTAAAAAATGAATTTTTAGTAATTAAAATATTATGAAATAAATATTTAAATACCTAAAAACAACTATTGATTTGTCATTCAAATTATCCCAATCTAACATTATAATATAATCTAAAATTCAAATCAAAGGAATACACAATAAAAACATTGTTTAAATTTAAATAAAAAATTTCATTATCAATCATCATAATAATAATTTAAATTTGATGGCTTAAATATATTATTGGTTTCCTAAAATACCTATTAACTGTATCTAGTTCCTTTAAAATCATTATTTAATTTTAGTCCTCCTATACATCAATCAAACAAATTTTAATCCACTTGACAAATTGTCATCTATTATTGGATGGAATTGTCAATGTGGCACAATGAAGGTCAATGTGCCGTGCCATGTTGGGGAAAAAAGTGGATCCCCTTATCCACATAATTTTTCCTTTTTAAGGGCATCAAATGTGTGTAATGTATAAATTAAGGAACCAAATATTTAATTAAGCCAAACTTGTTATATGTTTTTCATATATTATATATATAATATTATCTATAAGAAATATGGATCAGCCTAGCTGGCCAATAAGTTAAGATTTAATTAAGTGATATGTGTTAAGTCTAATCATTATTTCAAATGCTTACTAATTATTTTTGACGATAACAATAATTTAGGATATGCTTATTGTAATTACTTTTTAATTGCCTAGGAAGAGTTTGAAATTAATATTGAAGATTTAATTTAGGCGGAGGAATTCTATTTGTAAGGGCTTAGGAATTTATTAAATTTAGCTCAAGTTTTAAAATTTTTTTTGGTTGTTATTTGTCTAAAAAATCTTTGAAAATCACCTCAAAATATCCTATCCATGTTTACAAAAGTTTTCATAAGTTTTACTCTCTGGAAATATGGTTTTTAGTTGAAATTTTTTTTTTAAACATAATCAAAAGGTTTTAATTAAAAATTATTTCAAAATATTTTACTTAAAAATTAAATTTTGAGGGAAGGAATTGATTCCTATAGCCCAAGTAAAATAGGAGTGCTCAAGAATCAATGCGCTAGCCCCAAGTTTCAACCCCAGAGCCTTGCACCTAAAAGATGGATTGATGAATTGATTCAAGTTTGAAGAATTTTGGGCACGAGAATTGATCCCTTTGTCTTAAGTTTTACACTGAAGGCTTTGCATTTTGAAGGAATCGATTCATGCCATTTGAAAATTTGTCGTAAAAATTGATTCCTCTAAAGTAATTTCTGAACTAACAGTTGATTTTTGGGTCTAATGGCTTCCTCACTATAAATATCATTTCTAAACATATAATGAGCGATTCTCCATCACTCTTAGAGGCTATTACTCTAAGCTTCAATTGATTTCTTCTTTGTTTGATTTTGAGCTTAATTTGAGTAATCCCTAACCTACTGAGCTTCAATTTGTGATTTGAAAATTTGAGTTCTTGGCTATAATAGCTTATTTCTTTTATGAATTTTTGGGTATTTTGGGTCAAAAGTTCCTAGGTTAGCGAGAGTGAGGAATTTCTTGTTTTAAGTGCTTTAAGTGAGGAATCTCAAAAGGGTTTGGTTACTTGCATGTTGCAATCATTGTAAAGACTTCTTCAAGCCCTAGGTCCAAACTTGGAGGAATTTTAATATAGTGGAACCAAGCTTAGTTAAGCTTAAGGAATGGGTGTCATCCTTGGAGTGGATTTCCATGGCCGAACATTTATAAATCTTGCATTTTATTTCTTTAGCCTTTCACTCTTTAATTTTTTACACTTTATATTTTTGAAATTCATTGTCATTCTAGTTGATGTCAAGTAGCTAAGGAGTTGAATTTTGGATCTATTATAGTATCCAGTGAAATTATTGGTCATTTGTTTCTATATTTCTAAAAATTTGAAAAATATTGAAGGGGCTTTTGAAAATGATTTGAAAAACTAGTAAAATTCTAAAAACACTTCACACCCTCTTGATGGAATCTTAGGCTAGCAACTTGGGGTGATGTTGACATAGACTTAGATTGTGAGGAAGAGAAAGACGAGAAAGCATTATTTTGCCTAATGGCTATGAGAGACAATGATGATGAGATAAAAGATGATGACTTTGTCCATTCTTTTGATAATGTGAATGCTATATATGTTAGACTTTGTGATAACTTGCTTAAGGCTAAACTGAATGTAAATATTTCAAAGAAAATCATTACTTCTTTAGAAAGTGGCATTGAAATTTTGCAAAACAGGAAAACAATGATTTATGGGAAGAAATTGAAAACCTTAAGAACTTATCACTAGTGTCTACCACCTATGAAAGTTTCAAGTGAAAAACTAATGAGTTAAATTAGATGCTTGAGAAATTCACATAGGGCAAGATAACACTTGATGCTTTACTTGGAAGCCAAAGATGTGATTTCAATAAAAAGGTATTTATAAACCTAGTGTGAAAAACATTTTTTGTAAAAACCTCTTTAGTAGAGAAACTATGGAAAATCAACCTTACATGACATATTTCTATTGTGGACAAAAAGGTCATAATATTTACCCTTGTGCTAAAAAAAGGAACATTTATTTCAGAGAGAACATGATTTAAGTACCAAAAGGATCATCTAGTGAAACTAACTCTCAAGGACCCAAGAATAAAAGGGTACCCGCATCCAAAAAATGATTTTCCTTTTGTAGTTGTGTGGGAGATCTTGCAAAAACATATGGTTCTCAGATGGTGGATGCTCTTGACATATGACGAGTGATAAGTCTGAACTCTCCTCTCTCGCACCCAATGATGGTGTAAATATGACCTTTAGAGATAATGATAAGGGCAAAGTGAAAGGTAAAGGTAGAGTTGTTAAGAATCCTTAATCTTGCATTAAAAATATTTTATTTGTGAAATGGTTCAATCATAATTTGCTTAGCATTAACCAATTCTATAACAAAGGAAATAAAGTCACTTTTGACTCCACTTTTTGCACAATTGAGAACAAGAATGATATGCAAATTAAGTTGGTCAACCAAAGGTACAATAATATTTATATGATTGATATTAACAATGAGCCTATTATTGATTCTAAGTGTTTATTTAGTGTGAATGATGATTCTTGGCTTTGACATAAAATGCTTGCTCATGCAAGTATGGATCTTATTAGAAAACTGTCAAAAAATGACTTAATTATTAGTTTGCTTAAGCTCAAGTACATCAAAGATTGGTTATGTGATGCATATTAAAAAGGAAAACAAGTAAAGGCATTTATCAAATCTAAAAATGTTGTTTCTACATCAAGACCATTTCAACTACTTCACTTGGACTTAATTGATCCATCAAGAATTAAAAGACATAGTGGAAACTACTATGTACTTGTAATTGTTGATGACTACTCAAAGTTCACATGGACATTATTCCTTGCTCAAAAAAAGTGATACTTTTCCAGCTTTTCAAAAGCTTGTAAAGTCTATTCAAAATGCAAATGAAATAACTATTGTAAGTATTCAAAATGACTATGGTGGAGAATCTGAAAATCATAACTTTACTTGTTTTTGCAATGACGATAGCATTGAGCATAACTTCCCTTCTCCTAAGACCTTTCAACAAAATGGTATTGTTGAGTGGACAAATAGGTGCCTAGAAGAAATGGCAACAACCATGCTCAATGATAGTTCTCTTTTTATGTCATCTTAGGTGAATGCGGTAAATACCATTTGTTATGTAATGAATAGAGCCTTGATAATGCCCATTCTTAAGAAAACACCCTGTGAATTATATAAAAGGAGAAGACCAAATGTATGACATCTTTATATTTTTGGTTACAAATGCTTTGTGCTTAACAATAGCAAAGACAATCTTGGAAAATTTGATGCCAAATCCGATGAAGCTACCTTTATTGGGTATTCTTTCTCTAGCAAAGCATTTATAGTTTTCAATGAGAAACACTTTGCTACTAGAAGAGTCTATTCATATTGCTTTTGTTGAATCTACTTCCAATGTGCATAAAGTTGTTGATAATGGTGATGAGCAAGTAGATATTTGACTGCTTTGAAGAGATTCAAATCTTCAATAAGAAAGAGAAGAAGAGGAAGAAGGAGACAAAGATGATAAAGAGGCTCCTACCGTGGACATTTAGAGATGACTCATGAACCACAAAAAGTGTGGCAGATCATGAACAACCATCCCATTGATCAAGCCATTAGCGATATGTCTCAAAGGGTAACATGTAACACTCTTAGAAATAATTATGGTCATCTAGCTTTTCTTTCTCAATTTGAATTTAAAATCATTGATGAAGCTATAATTGATGACATTGGATTTTTGAAATGTGAGAAAAGTTAAATTAATTTGAAAGAAATGAAGTTTAGGAATTTGTTCCAAGATTGGATGATCATACTATTATAGGAAACAAATGGGTTTTTAGGAACAAGCTTGATGAAAATAGTATCATTGTTAGAAACAAAGCCTGATTGGTAGCAAAAGATTACAACTAAGATAAATACAATGATTTCGATGAAACATATGCATTGGTAGATAGATTAGAAGCAATTATGATGTTATTGACATATGCTTGCATGAAAGGATTTATACTTTATCAAATGGATGTCAAAAGTGCATTTTGAATGGACTAATTATGGAAAAAGTGTATATTGAATAACCTCTGGATTTTGAGAGTCATTTCTTTCCTAATAATGTTTTTAAGCTTAAAAAGGCATTTTATGGTCTCAAGCAAGCTCCTAGAGCTTGGTATGAGCATCTAAGCAAGTTCCTTATGAATAATGGCTTTTTAAGAAGCAAAATTGACACCACTTTGTTTATTATGTGAAAAGGTAATGATATCCCTTTAGTGCAAATATATGTTGATGATATTATTTTTAGTGCTACTAATGAGTTTATGTGCAAAGAATTTGCTAAGATAATGCAAGGAGAGTTTGAAATGTCTATGATAGGAGATTTAAATTTCTTTCTTGCTCTCCAAATCAACCAATCAAAGAATTGGATCTTTGTGAGATAAACCAAATATACAAAGGATTTGCTTAAAAAGTTTAATGATGAAAGTCCAAAGCCTTTCGGAACTCACATAAGCCTGTGAACAAAATTGGATCTTAATGACGGAGGTAATAAGGTAGAAACTACTATGTACAAAGGTATGATAGGCCCTTTTATCTATCTTACTACAAGTAAACTCAATATCATATTTAGTATGTGTACGTGTATAAGATTTAGCTAATCCAAAAGAGTCTCACTTAATTACTATTAAATGCATCTTAAGATACCATTTAGGTGAATTGCATATTGGGCTTTGGTATCCTAGGGTAAGCTCTAGCTCTTTGGTGGGTTATTCTGAAGTGGATTTAGCAGGTAGTAGAAAAGATCGAAAGAGCAATAGTGGAATGTGTCACTTTTTTAGACATTCCCTAGTCTCTTGGCATAGTAAAAAGTGAAACAATATGGCTTTGCTCGTCACGAAAGTGGAATACATAACCTTTAGTAGTTGTTATGCTCAAATTCTTTGGATGAGATAGCAATTATCAAACTTTGGTTTAAGTTTGATCACATCCCTATCAAATGTGATAATACTGGTACCATTAACCTTACAAAAAATCTGATCATGCACTCTTAAATCAAACATATAGAAATAAGCCATTATTTCATTTGAGATCATGTTCAAAGAGGAGATATTGCCCTTGAATTTGTTCAAATCGATTTTCAACTTGCGAATATATTTATGAAACCTCTTAATGAAGATCTTTTTATATTTATAAGAAGAAAGTTGGATATGTTAAATCCCTTATAAGATGACCTCATTTGAATTGAAAAACTTATTTTTATTTGTTTAGTTTTTAATTAATTGTTAGCAATTATTTTGAATTTATTTAATTAATTTTTCATCTAATTAATTATTGACTTTAGCATTGGAGAGTCCCCCATTTTGTTTTGTAGGTGCTATTTTGATCAGAGTGGGCTTATCATGCTCTTTGAAAAGATTTTGAGGTGTTTGAGTTAAAGATTGATGGTTTGGAGTTGGAAAAATCTTGAAAAATTGAAAATTTTGAAGTTGGATCAGGGTTCATGCAGTGTAAATGTGTCTTTGGCAATTTCTAGAAGATTGGAATCGTTTTCTACAATTTTGAAGTGGACTAAATTGATGTAGGAATTGATTCTCACGTTTTGGATTAATCTTTTGGCTGGGTGGAATTGTTTCCTTGAGGAATTTTAGCTTCACGAATCAAGTCTTTTACCTTATCCCTCTTCTTTATCCCTCTTTTAGCTTCACAAATCAAGTCTTTTGGCTGGGTGGAATTGTAATTTTTAAGCTCATTCTTGCACACCCCTTTGCCTTATCCCTCTTCTTTCTCCCCTATAGCCTAATTTGCCATCTCCAATCCCTTAAATTGTTCTAGCCTTTTACGAAAACTCATAACTCAAGCATTATCCCACTCAATGTCATCAATTGAAATTCCCTTTTTCTCTCCAAAATCCCTTAAATTCCTAAAAATCTCCAATTCTCTATCTCACTCTTCAAGAAGCATAATTATAGATGATTTTGGGCATAAAAAGTGAATGATGGTTAGTGACAAATGGATGAGCCATCCAAATGCATTTATGGAAGAGGAGAAATTGTTTCCTAACTAAGAATTCTATGATAGGTATTTGAATTCTAAGGTTAAGAAAGTTAATCCATTGAAATGTTAGGATATGACTTTTCTTCATAATAGTCATTTGGAATTGCCTATTATTTGGGACAAATATAAGCTTAGCAATTTTGTTGAATTTAGTGCTCCATTCTTTCCTAGACTTGTTCATATGTTCTAATAAAGCATTTTATCTTCAATATATACAAGATAGAAAAATGTTGACTGGAGTCGAGGCTTTTGAGAGCACTTCAAGAATCAAGTTAGTAGTTTAGTAATTCGATAAAACTGTCATAGGGTGAGAGTGAGAAAGAGGACCTTAGATAGAGTTTTCTTTATTCATTGAGTAGTGGTAGATAGTTCAGGTGGGTTTACTATTATACCCTAACAATAATATTATTTATCACTAGCCTCCCCTTTGAACGAGCGTTTGGACAAAGAAGTCAATTGTTTCGCTTTAAAATTAACTATTTTACTGTTTGATGTGAGCTATTTATACCATATAAGTCTTTGATAGCATGATTTAACCAATTGATCGATTTGATGATATTGATGAAGTGTCTATAACTGCTTGATTTCTTGCTTTGCAATTTATAAAGTGTTGTACTAATTCCAATTTTCACAAAGCACTTTGTAACACTCTTTGAATATCAATCTTCGGAACCTAATAACTTTGATCATATATTTGTCTAACTAATTTTTTTGACTGTGTTGATGAATTGAAGATTGATCTCTTCAATCATATCCCTAATTGATTGTGTTGACGAATTTAATGACTAAGACCATGTTGTCAATCACTTGGACCATGTTGCTAACCTATTGATTGGTCTCTTAAACTATGTAGATGAACTGAAGACTGATTGCTTGCACCACGTAGATGAACCAAAGATTGGTCACTTTGATCATGTAGATAAACTAAAGATCGACCTCTTAGACCATATAGATTTTCACTATTTTTAAGTATAAGTATTATATTGTATGCAATAAGACAATCTTCACTTTTTGAACTTTGAGATTGAAATATGGAAGAAATTAAACAAAGTTCTAAAAATACCTTCTAACCATTCATGGAAGAGAAAAATTAGATCGGATTTTCACACAATGTTGCTCTCTTAACATAAACACGTGCTAGTGATGTGATTTTTGATAAAGAAATTTCAACATCTAATGAAGAAAATTTTGATCATCTAAAGAACATAGAGGAGCTGAGAAATATTCAGGTAGTCTTCCTGGAATATCCTTATCAATTCTTCCTGTAAAACTCAGAAAAATAGAGAGGTCTTTATCACCATTGATGCAATATCTTGGTAGAGAATTTGGGATGAACTCAAGAAGGTGCCAATTAATGAATCATTTTATCTGACTAAAGTCAGAGATTCAAAGAGCACTTTGACAATCGAGTCAACAATGTACTCATTAGATAAAATTGTAAAAGGGTGAGAATGAGAGCAAGAGATGACTTTATATAGAGTTGTCTTTGTTCATTGAATAGTGGTAGATAGTTTAGGTGGGTTTACTATTATACCCCATAATAATATCATTTATCATGTTTTATACTAATTAGGGGTTGGGCAATGCCATTCAATTGCAATTTCATGCAAAAGACCATCAATCTTGATGTCAAAGTACTCTATGAGTTGTTTAAGATGGATGGTGAAGGAATTTGGGTAACTAATAGAGAAATGGATGCATATGTGAAAAATGAAGCCCCTGAAACTCTTGTTTCCTTATGTTGCTCCCACTTACCAAGATGGAGAATTGCTGATTACTAGGTTGTCTAGAGAAGATTGCCTGCTTCACTACATTATCACTAAAATTATCTTGCCTAAGAGTACAAATTACTCAAATTATGGATGATGAATTATTTCTCATGTAGACAATTCATAAAGGTGTTGCCATCAACATTCCATACCTTATCATCACTAACATAGGCCACTTTCACACCAAGATGGACACCACCTTTTTGTCCTATGAAATAATCCTCACCAATATATTTGAGCACTTTCAAGTTCTAATGAGGCTTGAAAAGGAGATTCAATTAATAAATAACACTATAATCATAAGTGAAAGGCATCTTCATCGAATGGACTTGGATTATGCAAATGGACGGTAGAGGAAATTGACTTCTAGTTCTTCTAGTACTAGTATTGTTGGTTGTTCTAGTTCCTCTAGTGGCAGTAATGTAGTTCAAGATGAAACATTCTATCTTCTCAAGCAGATGCAAATTAGTAAATCACTTCCAAGACTTAGTGATGAAGAGATCTGAAAGTGTTGTGTGGAACAACTACAATTTTTTGACTGCTTGAACATTATGCAAGACAACACCTCCACTTTTTAAGCCAACATGAATCTTGAAGTCAAGGACCTCCATGATCACTTGAATAGCATGGCTACCTAAATCAATGAGTATGTGATGCCTCGTGGAGAACCATAGCTTTGATTTGTTATTTACTTTTTGGTATACATTATTTCCCTCAGCCTTTATTTCCCCTCTACTTTACTTGGTCATTGTTTTTGCTGACTTTTGATTTAATTTTGCTATTTTATTGGATTATTTTGGTTTATGATGTTTTAGATTGCTTTGATTTATATCATTTTGGTTTTTACTTGTAGTTTGCCTTTTTATGGTGCTAAAAGGGGGATAAATATGCTATTTTGGAGCCTTGCAAATTGCTTATTTGATGCATGTTTTAAGAGAGAGATATGTTAATTTGATGGGAAGCTTGTATGCTAAATACTTATGCTTTATCTCTAACCCTAAAATGGTTTGTTATCATTAAAAATGGGGAGATTGTTAAGTTTAGTTCCTATTTCAAATGTTTACTAATCAATTTTGATAATAACAAATATATTAGATATGTTTATTGTGATTATCTTCAATAGAATTGCCTAGAAAGAGCTCCAGATTATTATTGAAGATTTAATTTAGGTCTAGGAATTCTATTTGTAAAGGTTCAGGGATTTATTAAATTTAGCTTAAGTCTAAAAATATTTTTTCTTGTTATTTTCCTCAAGAATCTTGAAAAATCACCTCAAAATAATATTCTTTCCATGTTTGCAAAATTTTTGATAAATTTATTCTTGGAAAATATGGTTTTTAGTTAAAAATAAGGTTTTGAAAAATAATCAAAAGGTTTTAATTAAAAATCATTTCAAAATATTTTGGTTAAAAATCAAATTTTGAGGGAGGGAATCGATTCCTATAGCCCAGGTGAAATAGGGGTGCTCGAGAATCGATTCACTAGCCGAAAGTTTCAACTTGAGAGCTTTGCAACTTGAAATAATTGATTCTTAAATCGATTCAAGTTTGAAAATTTTTGGCACAAGAAGCAATTCATCTACATTAGTTTTATAGTAAGAGCCTTGCATCATGAGGGAATTTGAAATTTTGCCCATAGAATCAATTCCTTTGGGGTGATTTTTGAAATAATGATGGATTTTTCTGTCTAACAACTTTCTCACTATAAATATCATTTCTTAATATTTAGAGAGTGATTTTTCATTACTTTTACAGGCAAAAACACTCCTATTACTTTGAGCTTTAACTTATTTCTTCTTTGTTTGATCTTAAGCTTGATTTGAACAATCCTTAACCTAGTGAGCTTGGTTTGTCATTTGAATTTTTGAGTTCCTAGTTGTAATATCTCATTTCTTCTACCTATTTCTGGGTACAAGGAAACCCTAGGATAGCAGGAATGAGGAATCTCTTGTTTTGAGTGTTGCGAGTGAGAAATATCAAAGGGATTTGATTGCTTGGGTGGGTGTTGCAATTGTTGTAAAGGCTTCTTTAAGTGTTAGGTTCAAACTTGGAGGGATTTTGACATAGTGGAATTGAGCTTAGTCTTGTTTGAGGAGTACATGTAATTGTTGGAATGGATCTCCAAGGTCAAACCACTATAAATCTTGTGTTTGATCTCTCTAACCTTTCATTATTTAATTTTTTACATTTAATTTTTTTTTCAGTTTATATTTTTTATATTCATAGTCATTCTAGTTGATATTAAGTAGTTAAGGAATTAAATTTTAAATTGATTGTGATAATTGGTGAAATTATTGATTATTATTTTCATATTTTTTGGAATTTAAAAAATATTATTAAAAAGTATTTTGAAATAATTTTAAAAACTTGTAAAATTCTAAAATCAATTTATTCCTAGTTGGATTCTTCAGCTACAACATTGCTTGCATTCTAAGCTAACAAATTAGGATTTAATTAAATGGCATGGCCTCTCAACTCTATTGTATTTTGCAAATAAGTTAGACCAAAAGTAGAGTGTTGGACCACATGCACTGGTCTATTTCTACCCTCTGCTTTAGAAAGTAATAAAATGGTGACTATGTTGATAGTTGCCATAATTTGAATCATATACCCGCGTAGTCACAAACCAATCTGAACAATTTCAATATGGCTGATTCTTACATAACCAAACTTAAAACTTCAGTTATCATAGCTAGATTGACACACAAATAACACGACACATGTTATCTGTATTAGGTGGAGGAGGTTGATTAGAGCAACTATCAAGCCTTTCATTTTCCCATTGTTTGTAAACATTTTTATTTTTAATTAGAGCAACTACTAAGTCAGATTGTGCTATATGTTTTTAAGGATTGTTTGGATAATAAGAGTGAAGAACCACATGATATCTCTTTTATAGAGGAACATGTTGTTATTCCACTAATTCCTTCATTGATTGAAATGTATCATGTTGATTTGAAAGATGATCTAGTATAACAAATGTTAAAACTAATAGTAGAACTAATGGTGGAAGTTGGAGAACCAAGAGCTCTAATAGTAGAAGAAAGGAAACTAAGTCCTGCAAATGAAGATGTACCCTTGAGGAGATCCTAAAGGACTCATAGACTAGTAATCATAAGTGATTATTTGGTGTACCTATAGGAGCAAGAGTTTGATATCAATGATGGCAATGATCCCACCAATTTTTAGAAACTAAGTTCAAGTCCTAATTCTTCGAAATGGATGAAAGCTATAAGGGATGAATTGGTTTCAATGCACTATAATGACATGTGAGATCTCATAGAATTACTTGTTGGATGGAATAAGTCTTTAAGGCCAAACAAGATGCACAAAGGGAGATTGAGAGGTATAAGGCCACATGGGTAGTGAAGGGCTACACTTAGAAAGAAGACATTGAATGCAAAGAAACTTTCTCACTTATTTCGACTAAATACTTGTTCTGAGTTGTTTTGGCATTGGTGATACATTTCAATGTGGTGCTACATCATATGGATGTTAAGACGACCTTCTTGAATGGTGATTAGTTAGAAACTATTTACATGAACTAACTAAATGGTTACCAAGAGAAGGGTAAAGAATACTTGCTGTGTAAATTGAAAAGATCTATATATAGTTTGAAGCAAGTGTCCAGACATGGCATCTTAAGTTTGATGAGATTGATACTTCTCTTGAGTTTAAGGAGAATGATGCATATCAATGTATTTATTTTAGATGGATATGTGCAGTTTTTTATTTTAGTCTTATATGTTGATGATATTCTCCTTGCAAGTAATGATGTGAGTCTTTTGATTAAGACAAAGTAGATGCTATTAACATATTATGATATGAAGGATCTGGGTGAGCTTCTTTTTTGGTACTAGGCATATAGATCCATTGTGATAGATCCGAGGGTCTTCTTGGCTTGTCTCAAATACATTGAAAAGGTGCTCAACATCTAGATACATCTTTATGATGGCATGAGGAGTTGTTCCACAGAAAAGTTTTGAGTAGTCTATCATAGCAACCTCTACTATGGAGGCAAAGTATGCCACATGTTATGAAGCAACTTGTGAGGCTATTTGGTTAAGGAATCTGATATACGGATTTAAGATTGTTTAGTATGCTAGGACAATGTTGCCGCAATGTGCTTCTTTCAAAATAAGAAAAATTTTGCTTGTACAAAGTATTTTGATACTAAATATCAATTTGTAGAGAGAAGATGCACAAGCATCATACATGTTGCCATGAATCATATGCTGGATACCCACTGACAAAGGGCTTAGGTGTAAGATTATTTTGTGAATAAGTGACTAAAATGAGTTTGGTTAAATCTTTTGGTGTTCAGGGTTAGTGAGAGTTTCATATTTCTTATTGAAATGATCAACTAGTGTTATTATTATTATGAGATTTATGAAACATTAATGATATTGCCATATTGTTATTTGTGTGCATTGTGTTATGGCATGTTGATGGAGACATAAAAACCTTATCTCACTATCGTGTTGGGATTATTGAATCACATTAGGTATCTTGGATAGATGCTTGACTAATACATTGAGATTTATATATAATCACTATATAAATTTTGTTACTCATATTTCATATTATGTTATGGTTATTGAGGTCTAGGTACTTAAACATGTATGACATTAGTATCCTTATTGGATATGATGTTTTGCACAATTAAATACTTATGATCTCAATTTAAATATGTAGTTGTAATAATATCATTGTTACTTTGACATTTCTTGATATAACCATGTATGGTGATTTAGAGAAAATCTTTTTTTATTATGCTCTGAATTATGTTGTTCAAGTGGAAAACTGTTAGAATTTTTTTATGTAAACTTTCATAGTTTAGAATACTTTATGAAACCTAAATTAAATAAATGTTAAAGTAATTATTATAAATTAGCTCAATTTAAAAGTGATAATATTTTGGAGCTAAATATGACGCTTAGGCCAAAAGTGGTTACTAGTTATATGAGCCTTATTATTGGGCTATCTTATGATGGGTCAACTTAGCCCAGTTAAATTAATATATATAATGTAGGTCCCTACTTTTATCCTAGGTCAGCTTTTGTAGTTTCCCAGTTAGGATTAGCACACAACTCCCATAAATTGGTAGAGATTGATAGGAGTGAATTTACTAGGGTTTGTATCTATTCAACTCATTAGATTTACAGCCTACACTTGATAAGTAATTTTTTTATATTATAGTTATTGTTTTCCATTTATATTATATTTATGGCATGTGATATGATAAATTAGATCTGACAGTTGGTTCAATTTTGTTATGCATTTTTCTTGTATAATGTACATGGTTGCAGAAGATTTTCCTTCCAATTTAGTGATCATATTTGATAAGGCATTGTTCATTAGGCACTTCATTGACAACATTTTATTAATACACATGATTGGATTATTTTAGGTCAGTCTTTATTAATATGGGCTAGTTTTCCCTTTTTCTGTAACAGTCCTAGGCATAACTAAACTAGTTTCAGACTATCTTGTTAGATCCTATTGGTTTTGACACTTCTTCATCGTGCGATCTTATTAACTGCTATTTTTTATCAGTACATTTTGTTTTTTTGTAACTTTTTCTAATCAGTCAACTGTTCATCGAACTTTTGCAACAACGGACAACTTTGGTGAAGTTTCAGCAAATGGACAGGTTAGTCCTTATTTTGTAGCATATATTCTCCATAATTTTAAATGAATTATATTCAGAATTTTGATATGTTATAGATTCAGACGGTGTGCTTTGATAACCTGGGCTTCATGCTTGTTGCACTTCTCGATACATGGTTTGGAGACCAAGAAAGGCATATATTTATTCATTTTCATTCATTAGACTTTTAATGAACAGATTTGAGTTTAGTGGATTGTACCTTGTGCATTTGATTGAGTTGAATTTCTGACTACACCAGCTAGATTATTTACTATTGTTAAGTTTTTACTCACTGTAACTTTTTTTTTTTTGGATAAAAAATTTTACACTACTTATTAAATGATTCTTTACCTCTTTCGTTGCCGCGGGGCCTTTGATTGATTAAGTTACTATTTTTTATTGCAAAAAAAAAAGGAGGCTGGCTGCCGAACTTATCTATGTTATTTCTTGGCACGCAAGATTGCGAACAGGTCTACATTTTCACTACCACGAACCTTTTGGGAACATACAAAGCATGAGATCTGATGTATTAATATTGGTATGATTGCACTCGTTAGGTATTATGTGATCTTTCCCCTTATTTATTCTCGGTGGGCCGGTTTCGACCCATCCCATTCGGACTCGAGCTCAGGTTGACTTGGGCCTGACCCCAGGCCGGCTTCAAGCCCGAGCCGGCCTAGCTTTAGCCCAGATGGGACTGATGGAAATCGGCTTGTCATCCCGTCTACGGTTAAAGCACATCCACTTGTAAACCTTGACTAAGGTAGGTTATGTGATAGCACGAACTGTGAAGTTGTCTTTGCCATGTGTAATTCTTGTTTCAAATGCCTGTTAATAGCTTTGATTATAGAAATATTTTAAAAACTTAAAATTATTAATAAAAATTCAGTTTAAATTTAGAAATTTTATTTGTAAAGATTTAGGAATTCATTGAATTTAACTCAAATTTTAAAATTTTTTTTTGTTATTTATCTTAAAAATCTTGAAAAATCAACTCAATATTTTTTTATGTTTGCAGAAGTTTTCATTATTTATATAGTGGATAGTATTTTGATCATTATTATGTAAATCTTTATAAATAAAATGTATATATTAAACAGTGGAAACTAACCTCCAACCATAGCTTGTGATCTTGGTTGATCTCTCAGATGTTTGAACACACGAAGAAATTGATAGAATAAAGAGCGTCTTCTAATTCTTTACCTATCTAAATTGGGACGTCTACATGGAGACACAGACCCATATATATAGGTGGAATTAGGGACCCCTTATGCTGCTACTTAATGTATCCTCCCATCAAAAGGATATAATGAATATTCACACTTAATGGAATATCACACTCTTATATAATGCAGAAATTAATACAAAATTGAGTCATGAGGACCACCTTCTCATTCATTAATTCTCACCTCATATTGAATTTCCCACATTCTCATTCAATGTATTATTCTTATTGAATGTTCTCACATTCTCCACTTGGCCCCATGACACAATTGTATGAGTGTTTATCCTTATTTTGGCCAAACCGGATATTCCATTTGTTTGTGGAAAACTTCCACTTATTCTAAAAATGCTACACATCAACAATGGTGGTGATACCTGATTAGTAGATACTTCCCATGCATGTGTCATGATGTATAACATTTTCAAAATAAGCACTTTAGGGTAACTTTATGACATAAAATAAGTCGCTTAGGTCTAACTTAATGTCCTAATGAATTCAAAACTATATTTGCGCAATTTGATGGAAATCAAATTCAACTTTATTCTCTAAAAATAACAAAATCAATAATATGTT
>JANHAO010009159.1:0-18641 GCA_026873985.1 Saraca asoca
ATCTCTATTAGAAGTGAATTTGTATATGAAGCATATTGTAGACTGTCATGAATTGGGAACATTGTTCCATATGGTTTATATATGAAGGTTGTGAATTATTGAAAATGAAATCTTAAAGTTTGACAAATGCTATTTAGTCATGATGATTGTTGTCTAGTATGAAAAAAATGTGTATTGCAAAGAAATTGATCTTTACTACCGATGAATGAGCTTTATTTTAAGAAAAATTTTGGTATTGAACTTTCTTGAAAGATATTGAAATTTGGATCCTTTGAAAAACCATCAAGTGCACTTGTGAATAGAATTATATTTGTTGGGGGAATAAGGGGAGAATATCTATTAGAAGAATAAGGTGAATGATGATGATTGACATTTGTTAGGTAAGACTGCCTTTAGGAATTACCCATTGGATTCCACTCATATATTGAAAATTACAAATTTTCCTTTCATTTAGTTACTTGAGAAAGAATCCCTTGTTGTTTTAATCGATAAGTATTCTATAAAAATGTTGTGCTTATTTATTATTTTGACTTGATGACTGGTACACTTGTTAAAGTTATTTTTCTCAATAAACTGAAGCTTTCAGACTTGGTAAGATTTTTACAAAGTGATGTTTATATCTATGTATATTTATGTTTTACTATATCGCATTTGAACATGATTTATAAACTAACCATTGGTTTCCTGGAGGATTATTCGCTCACTGAGTTTCTAAGAAACTCACTCCATTTTCTTTTCTATTTTCAGAGCCTAAGGACACTCTTGCTATTCACCGCATTTATTTGAACTTGAATTTTCTCCTTGATTGGGTAGGCTTAGTTTGCGAAGCACAAACACCTATTGATGATTGTATTTTGACAGTTGGTATAGTTAAGTCATCTATGTATTTATGTCTAGTTGTCATTTAAAAGTTTGTGCACATTGTGATGTCTAGGCTTCTATTTTATTTTGTTTAGCAAAATAGGTTGTGAGTAGGGCATATAACTTTCAGCTATTGTATTAGCCCAGTGCCCAGGGTCTAGAAAATAGGAGAAACTCTATCGAATTTTTGCTAGAAATGTGATAAAATATTTTGATAAATGTGTTAGTATTATTTAGACTTATCTTCTTGTCCTACATGTTTTATATTTGATGAATCATTCTTCATATAAGAGATGTGTAAGCTCAAGAATTTTACTACATTGTTCGGCTTGTAAGGAGTTACCTGTCAGTGACTTTCTATGCCGGTCATGTGTTGTGAATCGGGGGTGTGAGAAGTTCTTCATAATTTAATCTTAAAACACTATGAATGATTGCATTAGGGACCTTTTCAATTTTTGTAACATAACTTGCTGTTCTTTTTTCTTTTAACCATTTTGGATGGATGTTCAAATTCATTTTTTGGGTAGTCTTGTAAATGGTGTTCAAACAAAGAAGTTGAAGAGCTTCATTATTATTCAAGGGCATAGCCTTGCATAGTCCAACATTTTTTACCAAAATCACATCCTTATTTCTTGTGGTCACAATAATTTTGCTATTTGGTCCATACTAGCCTTTCTCTCCAACCAAATAATCCATTTGCTGAGAGTCACTCACATTATCTAAAATAATAAGTACCTTTTTACATTGGAGTCTATCCACATTAAACCTTAAACTTATACTAGGAGTATCAATATATAGTTTTTGATTTTCTAATATTTTATTTAGAAGTTTATTTCATAGTTAATATTTCCTATGGTGTTTCCAATTTTCCTTCACATTTTCAACAAAGGTGCAGCCTTGGAATTGAGATGAGAGTTGCTTGAATAAAGCATTTACAATGGTAGTTTTACCTTTGCCACCCATGTCCCATATATCAATGATGAGCATATCCTTTGATTCATTGCATAACAATAGTTTTATATATGCTATCTATTCCTCAACTCTAACAAGCCGGCTTGGAACTTGTGGACTGATATTTTCATTTAATTTTTGCAGCACATCTTTAATAATATTCTTAACAAGTTTGGAATCCAACCTATATGAAAAATAAAATGTTTGTTTAATTTGAATGTGTCATGCCCTAATTTAAGGTACGAGTGACTTATGAAGATATTTGGTGGAGACTTCCTACAAACTTGATATATACTTTTACAATGCATAATTTTCATTACTTTAAGAAAGACAATAACTAAAAATCTGCTCAAAATATTTGACATTCCATTTCTTTAAAAGAAGAGATTTTAACAAAATTTTGGCAAGGTTTTCTCAGTTTTTCAGATGTTTGCCAAGGTCACAAGCCTTCGATAAAACCTGTATTTATAATAGTAAACACATCACATAACAAACATATGCACATTCATATGTAGACCCAACATTTTAACAACTGCCAATTTAATAGTTGTAAGTGTTGTCTTTTGTCTCCAGCTTGTTTGATTAATTTTGAAGCCAGAAAGGAGGTTGACAACCCTATTTCCTTGAAAACAAAACGTGTTTACAATAGAACGTGGATGAGTGTCATTGAAACTCTATGAGTGAATAATTTACCAAAAACTAATAATATTTGAAAATACACATTCTCAAAATATCGGTACACACATTCTCACAAAGTTATAAATGTATATCAATTTATACATTTATGTCCTCTCAAATATTAAAATTGCTGGTAAATTAGATCCTTATGTCCACTCAAATATCAAAACTTCTAGTAAATTGGATCCTTTCTCTGGTAACATAAGAACTTGTTTTTTCTCAGTTTAACAAAATTGCCAAGAGACAATGCATATAATTTGGAAAGTAGATGTACATGAAAGTACAAGAAATTAATTATATACCACTATGAAAAAAAAAAGCTTAGTCTCATTAAAACGTACACTTTCAAGTGAGTAAACCTTATATCATTTCATAAATGGTTTGAAAATTTTAATTTCCAAAAGCTTGTGATAAATAGAAACATGTCAAAATTTGAATCGTTTATACATATTTATATAATATTCGATTGATTTCTAGTATACCTTTGGGATCCAATGGTGAGTTCTTATAGACAATGTTGCCTAATAGTATTTAGTTGCCATAATTCACCATATCCTTCTAATAGTTATTCTCCCCTTTATCCCTCCACCAATTTCATTTTTCAGTTTAACTCTATTCACAAGTGCACTTAGAGATTTTCTAAGGAATTCCTCATGGATCCAAGAAAAGAAATGCAACATAAAGCCAATAAAGAAATATCTTCTTTTTTCTTTTCAAACAAAATTCATTTACAATTTAATCAATATCAATATAACAATTCATCATTTGTCACTTCAATCACATTTTCATACATAACCATTTAGCAAATCCATTTCATGAGTATATCTATAGTATTTGTGTCAATCACCAACAAGTAATCATGGCTCACATATATATATATATATATATATATTTATAAATCACTTGATGCGCAAATGCCAATTTTGTCTTTGCACATACACACTAAGGAAAACCTCAATAATTTGTGCAATGATGGATTGATACAAAGTTTAAATCATAAATCATCAGTTAAATACATTTTTTTTCACTTATGTATAAAGAGTAAGAGATGGATTATTCATATAAAAAATTTTGACAACTTAAGTCAATTCAATGAACTTAGTAAGAATTTCCAAAGCTATAGATAAATTAATTTATAGTATAGTATATGTAAAGAGAAAGCGGTAAATCATCTACTCACAAGTTCTGAGCTCATTGAGCTTATTTTGGAACCATCTAGCTTGATGTCTTCAATGTTTTCTTCATAGTTCCAAGTTTAGAGTCACAAGTCCTTAGATTAGCCTAATTATAAAAAAAAACATATATTTTAATACCCTAAGGAAGTTGAAATTAGTTAAAGTCAAATTGAAAGCTCTTAATTAATCAATCTTAGGAACTCGTTTTAATCTTTTCTAATTTATCTTGAAATGATTTGACACTAATCAAACCATCTACAGCTTTTTATCTAGAACGCATTGGTGTTTTGACTACTAAGGCTTCACATAAGTCATTAACATTTGCCTAACACTAAACCTACAAAAAAGAGCACTTGTTTGAACCCAGAAATTCCATTCAATTGTCCATAGAACTAGTTGAACAGAATCGACCTTGCTATAGCTTATTATGGGTATTTTCTAGTACCATGCAAAATAGGCTGACAAAGGCCCAATAGGAGACGAGTCTAGATGGTGGAGGCCCAGCTCACCTAGAGGTTGAGGTCACTGAGCATAAGCCTTAGGTTGCTAGCCACAAACTTGGAGTAAAGGATGAAGGACAAGTCTAAGGCAATAGCCCCAGCTTGTTAAAGATGAGCTCCAACTCACCTGGCTAATAGGTCACTCCCATGCAAGTTCGAGTCACCAATCACGAGCTCCATACCAATGGTCAGCAATGACCTCAGATTAGGAGCTCTAGCTCACAAGATGAAGCACATCACCCAACTAGGAGCCCACTGAGATTGAACGTGGGATAGGCATTCACTCATAGACCTAACTTGTGGGGCCAATATGTAAAAAGCAACTTATAGGAGCCCACTTGGAGAAAGCAATTTATAGAAGCTAAATTGTAGAAGTCCTACTTGTCAAATACATTATTACTTGATGTAATAGATTTACAATTAATGAAATTATATTTGTAACCTCCAGCCTTTATAAAAGGGGACGGAGTAGATACAATAAGCAGTCTAGAACACATACTATAACTCTACCAAAATTTCACCAAAGAAATAAAATCATCTTTGGATGTATGGATTCAAACAAAAGGATTTTAGTTAAACCACATTAAAAAACTCTCTTTGTACTTGTTGTTCTTCCTTTATCCATCTCTCAAGCATCTTCTTCTCACAACCAATTTGCAACTTGGGGATTGCAGAACTACCTGGTTGACTAAGATTTGGATTTACCAAATTATTGTTAACATTTTGGTGCTAAAGGAAGGACCTATCTACTTTCTGGTTGCTTTTTTGCCTAACTATAATAGCTAGAGGAAGAACCACTAGAAGTTCAAACACTCCAATTAACTAGCCGAGATGGACACTCCTACTGTTGGTATCACCATTGGTTTGCCCCCCATAGCCCACTGCCAACCTATTGTTGTTGCCCCGAGAACTAATAAGGTACAGACACTTCACTAACCTCAACAAATGTTGGAGAATGCGGTAAGAGAATTGGCTAAGGTGGTTAAAGTGATGGTGCAAGTGCAAACTTTGGGTGCACAAAAGCAGGTGGAGATTATTGTGTAGCTCTAGTAGCTACATGATGAAACATAGGAGAAAAGGTTGTTTAGATAGGCACATCGACACTCTGACTCAGCTTGCTTAACCAATCAGTGAATGAGGTTAAGAGTTCCCCAAACACATGAGAACTGTGATAGTCAATGACATGAGAGCTTGCACTGAGCTAAGAGCTTGAACAAGACCAACTGAAGGTACACCTCAAGTCGCTATTCCCACAACCAAGGAGGACAAAAGAGCCAACAATCTTCTATTCAACGATCTAAGGTACGGGACCTGGTTATGGAAGAGTTATTTCAAAAAGTGAACTAGTTAAAGGAATGACTTCAAGATCCTAATGATTAAGCTCGTTACGAAGGGAGGACACCATTCTCCAAAGAGATTAAAATGCAGCCCCTCCCTAACAAGCATAAAATTCCTATGATCCTACCATACGATGGAGATAGTGACCCATGTGACCACCTAGACACATTCAATGTCCAGATGGACCTTCAAACAACCAATCCTTTAGTTAAATGTCATATCTTCCTAGCAACACTAGGACGTATACCTTAAGCATGAGTTAGAAGTCTCCCAGCTTGTAGTATAAGTAGCTGGGAAGAGTGTCAAAGGAAATTCGTCAACCAATATCGAGCATTGAAAAGGTAGCTTACACCACCTTGCTACCTCGCAATGGTTTTCCAGTGTAAGCATGAATCATAGAAGGATTACATAGCCAGGTTTAGGCATCAGGCCAATTCTGTAGAAAATTCCTTAGAACAAAATATCTTAACAATGATCTCCGCAGGTCTTTGCAAAAATGGAAAACTATATAAAAGCCTATATAAGTCCTCGATAAGAGATCTAGTTGAATTCTATGATCATGCTGCAAAATAGATCAAGTGGGAGGAGACCTTTGGCATAAAAGAGTCCAAGCAAAAGGATGAGGTGAATGGCTCCACTCAAAGCAAGAAGAGTAATGAGAGTTAGAACAATGGCTCCAACAGCTAGCTCACGAAGAAGGCAAGGAATGAGCGACCTCGACATCAAAGTTGTCATAAAAGCTATAACATTCTATCTAACATTCAAGATATGATATTTATAGTGGAGAAGGATAAAGAGGACTTCAGGATGCCTAATCCTACGGGAAGTCCCCATCGGAAGAGAGACAGGAATAAATTTTGTGCCGACCACAATGAGGTTAGGCATGATACATCAAACCGTTAGGCACTAAAAGATGCGATCAAAGATTTGATTAGAAGAGGTCATTTAAAAGACTATGTAATATGACCTGTAAGATAGTGACCTCAATGGTTACATTAGGATCTAGAGCAAAAACAAGCACATGCTGTCAAAACCTTGTTATTTTGTGTAATATTGTTTAGAAATTAATGAAAGCATTCAAGTTTTTACAATTATGTGATTGAATCAGATTTTGAAAAAATGCTATATGGAGTGGACCTGAAGTCCCTTGAGCTCGAAATTTTGGGCATCCACTAAATCGGTGGCTAACTCTCAAGAAGTGAGTTCGCCCCTCTAAACTCGAGACAGTATCCTTGAAAGTTCAATTTCAATTTACAATTGGCACCACACTAATGCGACCCACTCTTCGGCACCATATTCGGTCGACCTACTTCTTAGAACCACCCTAATGTGATCTGTTCAATATGCATACAACTAATTTTCTAAGGCACTGTATGCATACGACCTCATATCCAGCGTGTATATGGCCAACTTTCTAAGGCATCATATGCATGCAAGCCCAAAATGCATATGACCAACTTTCTGAGGCATTATATGCATGTGACCTCTAGCATACATACGACCAACTTTCTAAAGCACTGTATACATGTGACCTCATATCCAACATGTATATGACTAACTTTCTAAGGCACCAAATGTATGAAACTAAAAATTATCAGCTCGTTAACTGAGGTGTGAAGGCGCTAAAATAAACTCATTACTTTCCTGAGCAATGAGATTATTGTGAAACTAAGCAACAAGATTGTTGGTAGAGTCAAACTCTTACTGCCCACTGAGTAACTAGATTGCTGTGGTATGGCCCATAAGGCATAGCTCACATGTAACCTACTGTTTATAGCTCACATGTTACTTATTGGTCGCAGCTCTCATGTGACCTATTGCTCGTAGCTCCTACTAGGCACAGCTCTCATGTGACCTTCTTGGACATTCTACTTACTACCAGTTGAGGCACCCCGGTGCTCAGATTCATTGCTAATTAAGAAAATATAACTGATTGGTCATCTAAACATTTCATTTAGTTGTGATTTGTAGGAATTCATGTTATCATCTATGATATATAGAATATCTAGCAGAACATTTAAGAATCATGAAGAAAGCTTAATCCTTAAAAGGCTCACTTAATAAGGCAAATTTACATAAGAAGATTCAAAGTACAAATCAGAATAAGCCTATAGCTATCATGGATTGAAAAGAAAGCTGGCTTTTGGGAGTTGGACTCCAACTAACTGAAGGATCGATGAGCATGTTAGTTCCTCAATCTTTTTCTTGTCATCCTCCTCAGCTAAAAGCTCCTTCTTACCTCTTACCCCTAACATTGAGAATTCAAAAGATGCTAAAGAGCACAGTTGGAAAGGTGGAATTTCATAGCATAACCATGAGGAGGTTATGAAAAACTGTGAGAAAATAATCCAAGATCTGTGCAAGATCTCTTAGAATCCTTAAAGAAGAATTGTCCATAAAGACTTCCTATATAGTAGGCCATACACGTCTCATCAAAAAACTAGACCATCAAAAACATGGGGAGCTTAGATAAAGCACTTATTAGGTCATTCTAAGAAGAAGGGAGAAAGATTTCTCACACCTTATATAGACTAGTCTGGCTTTACCTAAGAGTTTAGAGGATATCTAGCTGTTCTTGATCGAATGGCCTAGAAGAAACAAGGTTACCATGCTAATGGCTATGAAACATGAACAATAGAGGGTATGACCTGGTGCAGATGATGTGAAAGATTGAAGCTTGAAATGACTACACTACAAATTGCAAGTGAAAACTTTGCCAACAAACTATAACTCAAAATCCACAGAGCAAACTGAGAGTTGGGGGGCTAATATTATAGGTATTTTTTGGTACCATGTAAAATGGGTTGGCAAAGGCCTAACAAGGGATAGGTCCAGATGGAGGAGGCCCAACTAGCCTAGAGGCCGAGGTCGCTAAGCGTAAGCCCCAGGTCACTAACTATGAACTTAGAGCAAAGGACGAAGGATAAGTTCAAGGCAATAGCCCCAGCTTGCTAAAGACAAGCTCTAACTCACCTAGCTAATAGGTCACTCCTATGTGAGCTTAAGTTGCCAAGCACGAGCTCAATATCAAAGGTCAGCAACGACCCCAGATTAGAAGCTCTAGCTCACGAGATGAAGCACATCGCATAACTAGGAGCCCATTGAGATTTAACGCAAGATAGGCATCCAGTCATGAACCTAACTTGTGGGGCCAATATGTAAAAAGTAGCTTATAAGGGCCCACCCACAGAAAGCAATCTACAGAAGCTGAATTACAGAAGTTCTACTTGTCAAATACATTTATTACTTGATGTAACAAATTTACAATTAATGAAATTATATTTGTAACCTCCAGCCTATATAAAAGGGGAAGGAGTAGATACAATAAGCAGTCTAGGAACACATACTATAACTTTGCCAAACTTTCACCAGAGAATAAAATCATCCGTGGATGTAGGGATTCAAATAAAAGGATTTTAGCCAAGCCACGTTGAAAAACTCTCTTTATACTTGCTATTCTTCCTCTATCCATCTCTCAAGCATCTTTTTCTCACAACCAGTTTGTAGCTTGGGGATTGTAGAACTATCTAGTTGACTAAAATTTGGGTTTATAAAATTTTACCATCAACATACCCTTAACTAGTCACGTTTTGCTAACAAAACTTCTCCCATTAACCTCAAGCTTTGCTATGATTAGAAAGACATTAAAATGTTTTCAAAATTCCAATGAGAATAGCCACAAAACATTCTAAAACTTCCCTAACAGCAACTACTCCAAAACCCCATGATAGCTAACCCCAAGCGGCTCATTTTCTCTTAAATTAGTTCACCTATGTTTTAACTTAAATGAAAATAAACTGGAACTTTTGAAACAAATAAGTATAAGATCTTTGTCCTAAAATAAATTGAGTTTGTACTTAATGATAATTACCCCATTCCTTATCACTTCTTTCAAACCCCTTATTTCTAATTAAACTCATTCTACCTTTGATTCCTAACAATTGTGTTCCAATATAAAGTGATTGTTTATCACAAGAATTTGCTATTGAATTGCCCAATTACCTTAACTCACAAAGAGAAAAAAAAATGTGCCACACCATAGGCCCCATGATTTACTCCCCTATATCTGCTAAAAATTTCCCATCATTCTCTTTATTCATAAATTTAATTTCTAACCATTTATACTCAATAGCTAATTTGTTTTGTAAAGAACAAATTATAGCCAAGGCAAAAAAGAAGGGAAAAAGTTAAGGCCACTCATACACCAAAAAGAGGAAAGAGTAGTTTTGCAAGGCTTCGATTCACCTTGCTTCCTTGCCACCACGAGCACCAATATTGGTAGCTTCATTGTGCATTAGCCAACAATTTCCAATAGCAAGACCTGCCAGCTAGCTGTGTTTGGTTCAAAAAGGAGATAGCTCACTGCTTGCAGTTCATGCTTGTAATAGCAAATAACAAAGAGGTGGGTCTAGTTGGCTAACAACTGGTGATGTTGAGCTAAACATCGAGGAGGCTGATGGTAGTTGGCAATAGCTATGATGATAGAAGTAGAACAGGGTCACTACGCTTTATTGGTTGCTAAATGGTGAAGAAAGAGTTGCTAGTTAGTGGCACAAGCTGGTGGTCTAGTGGTAGCTAGGAGGTGGTGCTCGTGATGGTGTGGTGGAGATAGCTACCGGATAGCAAGGAACGGTGTTGCCTAAAGTCTGTTAAGGGTTTTTGGTGCTTTCTCTCTCTTCCTCGTACTCGTGCTCTCTATTTTTGGGTGAACAGAGGTGGCCAAAAGGGAATTTTGTGGCTAGGGTTCAAATAACTATAAAAAGTATTCTAGATAATGGGTTTTTAAGTTTTGTAGTACATACATTGATTTTAACTCTTAAGAAAACCTATTTACACCACATAAATGAAACTTAATAGATACACCTATTATTTTTAGGTCTTGTTATTTAAAACATGTACATAAATAGTACACATTAAATAAATAATTAAGACCATTAGTTAAATGTACTTTAGTTAAATTTAAAATTTAACCCAATAAATAAACTTAACTTAAATTGAAACACAGTTAGTATAATTTAAAGAATTGGTGTGATAATAATTAGACATTAAATATTTCTATAAATCTATAAAATCCAACTGAGTAAAGTTTTAGCAATAGAAAACAAATACTATTAAAATTTGAATATTATTATCATTTTGTAAAATCGCTTACTAGTTCCCCCAAAAAAATGTAATTTAGACCAATATTTACATAAAATTTTCAAATTCCATTAAAAGAATTTTACAAAAATATCTCAAAGGCCTTTTGGGCATTGTAGAATGGGATAAAAGCAACATTTTCCTTCAGGATGTTATTATATTGCATGACTACTCGAAATTTCTTACATTCTTTTATTTTTTATATACAACACAAATATATGATTGTGGAGATATATAATCACAAAGGGCATGGGGATCCAAAGAAATATCATCCGTAGCCTATCTTTATTAAAATTTATAGGAAATAAATTAGTACTAGTGGTGGCAATGAAACTAGTTAACTCACGAGACGTTTACAATTGAACTTGATTTAAAACTTGTTAAGCAAGACTTGTAAGGTAAATAAGTAATATATGAATCAATTGATAATTATGAAACATTCTATGCACAAATGCATGCGTGCACATACTACTTTCATACACACACAACTATTATTTCTTAGTAAATATTTTTTTATAGAGAGTATTGTCACATATTTATTTGAATTTGTAAAAATAATCATGTATAATTTTTTAAAATTCATTAAGGTGAGATTATAAGTTAGCTTTTGAGCATAAATCTAGTAAGTTTAGGCTCAAAAACTTAATTCATTTACAAACAGGACAAACTATGACTAGAGCTAAATTAAATATTGTGACACTTGAAACATTAGCTTGAGTCAGTTCATTACTAGTCCAAAGTGAGAAAACATCTTATGATATAATATTTTTCAATTATTTATAAGTTTTGATAATGATTAAGTTCAATTACTTAAAATGCATTGGTTAAGTATGCCTTTTTAATTTAATCTTATGGGAAATCATGTTAAATTTGTTAGCTATGTGTTGTAACTGATATAACTATTTTTTACTATGGTAAAATTTAGTTTTTAACATGAATTTTTTGCTTGAAAAACTTGTTCTACAAGTTTAGTTAAAAACTAGGCAAAAAGAGCAAGTTGTTCCTTGCAAAATTGTGAAAAAGACATATAAATACAACGATCACATAATAGCTATATTTTTGAATTGCTTGCTACTACTGTGTGTTTTAGACTATATACAACTAGATTTTGCAAAAGCACAGTTGTACTAGCCATTACACATTAGAAGGAGTTTAACTGTGCCCAAAAAAGCAAGCAAAATGCTATCTCATTTGCTCTTTGCAACTAGACAGCATTAGACAACCTTTTGATAGCCAAATAATAGCTAAAAAGTTGATGAATTGTAGCTAGACTATTTGCTCTTTGCTCCAAGGTTTCAACTATAAATAGAAGCCTTCTCCTCTTCAAGAAAGGACACCAACATACATATGTATCTTGAGCTTCAAGCTTCTTTTCTAATATTCTTGCGCTATTCTTGAGAAAAATTGTTCTTCATATGCATTTTAACTCTAAGCAGGAGTTTTAGAAAGAAAATTCTTTTGTCTTTGAATATATTTGTGATTCACTAGCTTGGGATTGAGTGAAAGAAACCCTTTATAATCCTTAAGATGTAGGAATTATTATATTGGTGTGAGACTAGAAAATCCTTGGATTGTAAGGTGGGATTGCTCAAATCCTAGAAGATCAAGTGCCTATGGTTGTAAAAAGGCTATAAACAAAGTGCTAATGGATAACCTTTAAGTGATGATTTGATCTTGAGAGAGAGGAGTAGACCAAAAAGGCATTCCTTTTAGACTATTAAACTTCTATACATTGGTTATATCTTCTCTACTCCACTCTTTACTTTTATGCTCTATTACTTGCTATTTTAGAATTGCACTTTTACTTGCTTTTTGTAAACTAAAATTTGTTCTTTTACAAAAATCAAAAGAAAAGCTTTTTAAAAGTCTTAAAATTATTTTTAAATACCAATTCAACCCCCTCTTGGTGTATTAGCACTATCGTTTGACATTAGAGCTCGCTCTCTATTGTGAGCTTCATCATATTGAGTAAAGGTCTTGTAGGTAAATGATAGGTTCTTATAGACAAGAGGGACACACTATAACCAGACCACAATTGTTTGATGGCACTAACTATGACCATTGGAAATACTGAATGATGATCTATCTTCATGCCATTGATTGTGAAATGTGGGAAATCATTGAAGAAGGATATACCCCTCCAACAAAAAAGCAAGATGGTGAAAGGATGTTCCTAAACAAAAAAAAAGACAAAATTGAAGATGAGAAGAAAAAGTGCAACCTTCATGCTAAAGCAAAAAATGAAATTTGATGTGTTATGGCTCCTAAAGAATTCAAAAAGATATCTAAATGCACAACAACAAAAGAGAAGTGGGATAAATTCCTCGTTACATTCAAACGAACCGAGTAAGTAAGGCAAACATGTGTGAGTACTCTTACACAAGAATATGAACTCTTTAGAATGGAAGAAGGTGGATCAATTAAGACTATGTTTGAAAGGCTTTCCACCATTACATATGATCTTTATGCTCTTGGAAGAACCATTCATGAACCTGATCTCATCTTATAGATCCTTTGGCTCCTAAAATCTTGGCAATCCAAATGTGATGTAATTTAAAAAGGTAATAATCTTAAAACTCTTACATACGATGAATTAAGAAGTAAACTCTTGGCATATGAAAAAACATATATGAGAGATACTCATGATAGAAGAAAAAGAAATATTACTCCTGAAGATTCTTCATCAAAATAAGAAGACATAGAAAAGAAAGAGAAAAAGAAGAAGAAGAAGAAATATTTGACAATGAAAATCATGAAACGACATATCTAGGTAAAATATTTTTTAATATTACCAAAACAAAAGGACTAGAAAAAGGAGAACTTCTATTGAAGAAAGAGCAAATAAAAAAAGAAAATAGTACCCAAGTCCCAACATGCTATGGATGTATTAAACCCAGTCATATAAAAGTTGATTGTCCAAATCTCAAGAAAAAGTTCTAAAGAAGATTCCCAAAGGAGAAAGCTTTGATAGCTTCAGGGAAAAGATCACTGTATCGAGATAATGAATAACTATCTTGAAATGCCTATTCTCTTTGATAGGTTAAAAAAAAAACTTTTAAAAGTTTATTATTTGATTCCTAATGGATTATGAAAAATTATCTAATCTTTTTTTTGTTGATAAAAATGCTTCTTTAAAAAATGAACTTGAATCTTTGAAAAAGGAAAAACAAGTTTTACTTGAAGAAGTTGAAGATTTGAAAAACAAAAATTGTTTTTGGAAAATGAGTCTTTGGAAAAAGCAAGTGATTTTCAAAGTGGTTAGAAATTGGAAATGATGTTATTATCAAATAAGGTTGCTTCTTTGGAAAAAAAAATTAGAGGAAAAAACAAGTTCTCTTCAAGTTGTTTTGAAAACCAAAAATGAAGTTTTATCAAACAAACATGTTTCTTTGGAAATGAAAATGTCACTTTAGAAAAAGCAAAAGGAATTTTAAAGAAAAATAATTTTTCAAAAAAGTTGAAAATAAAAAATGATCAATTAAAAAAAACATTTAAAAAATGTCCTTTCTCATTTTATAAAAAGCAAAAGGAATTTAAATACTCTTTTGGGAAGATGAAAATGGTCTTTTGAAAAAGCACTACAAAAAAATGCGTGATTTTTTATGGGAAAATTAGTTGGAAATCATGATGAACCCATTAGAAACTATGTATTTTTGATGGAATGTGATCGTTGGTAAAACCATGGTCAAAAGTTTTTTCTTTCCTGATGGATTTTTCCTATGGATGTTAATGTGACAATTTTTTTATATAATTTTTTTCTCTTTTTATTCGTTGCAAAGCCCTCCCTTGCAAATCAATTGGTAAATTCGTCAAAACTTCCAATGGAAATCAGTTGAAAAATCCATCCAAAAATTATTAAAAAGAGGATAATTTTTTAAAATTTTATTTGATTTAATTTTTTGAAATTCAATTTTTAAAGTTTTATTAAAATTACTTTGACTAGTATTAAAAATTTATTTTAATATTTTTTAATTTTAGTTTCTAAAAATTAATATTTAATTATAATAAAAAAAATCAAAATATAACGCATAAAAATAGGTATAAATATATAAAATTAGTTAAATAATTCATAAATTGTATTATTTAAATCAATGTGTGAAACATATTATTCAAATAAAAATATAAAAATGTAACCATAATCCATGCTCTTTGGAGAAGAACTGATTATCAGTCTCTAGATTCCGGGATCAAACTATCGACTAGAATGGTTACGATGGCGAGGATGAATACACATAGGGAGGAGACGTTGGTAATAGGCAAAGGGTTGTTGGTAGTATGAATGAGGATGAGGTGGAGAAGGAGGTAGAAGAGTTTGGCTTTGCTACTACTACTGAGTCATAAGAGGCTTCATCTTAGTGAAAATCTCTTGCATCTATTGCTACATCTCAATCATAGTGCTCATGAGTTGGTCCAGTGTAGCATGTGGTGCGCTCTTGATGTGAGTTGCAATGGCTAATACAACCATCCCCATTGTGGCCTTAGACCCCAACCCATAAACCTATACCTTTTTGGTCCAACTGATGGTGTTTACCCACAAATCATGATCAGATGTCCCCACCATATTACCATTTGTGTCCCAAGGGCCCTTACCTCTTGACGGCTAAGTTTGTGCCAAGTCCTCCTTTCATTGATTGAAATTTTCCTACAAATTAAAATAATTAATTATTTGTTACTATAAATGTAATATTTTTACTACCAAATATACAATATATTAATAACAAAAATGTAAGTTAAGAGAAGATGCTTACATAGGACTATGCAACTTGAGGTGAGACCTATTAGAAAATTTTCATAGACATAAATAACATTAAGTTAAAATGACATAAATAATATTAACTTAAAATAACATTATCATACGCAACCAATGCTCTAATATGGGGATAAATCTATTGGTGTGCAGGGAGGAGCCTTATCCAGTTATATCTGAGGCTCTATTCCTCTTATTTTGCTTGGACTTGGATTTGAATTTAGGACCTCCCAATACTTGAGAAGGCCTTCCCACTCATTATCCCTAATCCAATTGGGTTAAGCAGGCTTCTTCATCACCTCATCCATCATATCTTTCATTTTGTTAGAACCTTTATGGTTGAAGTTCTTCCATATGTCCTTCCCATAAGAAGGGCTCCACTTCCCATACTTTTATAACTAAAAAATAAGAAAAACACCAAATATGACATATGACCATCTTGGTAAGTATGTTTTATTGTGTGATTATCCCTAATCATTATGTGAGGCTTGGTCTTTAACAACCCACTAACGTTGTTTATCTTTCTTTGTTCATAGGTATGGTGCATAATACACTTATGTTGCTTATTGTACAATGATAAAGGGATCTCACTTGGCATATTATCTTGTATGTTTGATTTCAACTATACTGTATTGGGGTTGTAATCTCATACCACAACCTAACATAAGATTAAACCACTCACAATGGAAAAGTACTTCCCTTTTGATTGGCAATCCTAGATACTCAAGCTGTACAATCTCTTTAAAAACCCTGAGAGGTCTCACAAAAATTGGATTTTTCCCTTTAGATTGTTGGATCCATTTTTGAATTCTTTTTAATGAATTACACAACTATATTGGTTTATTTGATAGATTCAAGAGAAAGATGCTAAAGATAATTATTGTAGCAAGAATGATAATGTAGTAATGCAGCAAACAATATTGTAGAAACATAGATAGGAAACACCAATGTTTTTTAAGTGGTTCAACTTGAATTGAAACTGCAATTCAAGTCTACTCCACTAGATAATCCTCAACTAGATCGCCACTTCAATTAATCAAAACATCAGGATTTAACTAGACTCCTAAATTACTAGTTTTACAACACAACTTATATGCTTCTTACTAACCTATAAGATTTTGCAGGCTCTTCTTGCAAACCTTAACACATAAAAATTAAATAGGAATCTTGCTAACCTAGAAGAATTAAACTAGGCTCTTCCAAACCTAGAAACCAGATTTCTAACACCAAAAATCTTAAAGGAAAAACTGAGATAAGGGTTTAGAATACAAAACCAAAGAATTGAGATGTTGATCTTAATTAATCTATATGAATCCACTACAAAATAGCTCCAAGATCTTTAAATTAATCCAAATCAAAGATGTAAAGGTAGAGAAATGAGAGAGAGGTTTTTTGCACTCCCCTGAATTAGTTAGCGTGTAGTTATGGAATGAAATAAGATGAAGAAGGTATATATAATATAGTTGTAACTGACTGTAATAGAATAACTAACTTTCTATTAGTGAATCGATTCATAAGTGATTTTAGACATGTTACAACTTGAATGAATCAATTCGTGAATTGATTCGGAGTTGATTTGTGAATTGATTCATAGAAGAATGTCATAGAAAATTTTCTTAACTAAATTGATTCATGAATCGATTTAGAGTCAATTTGTGAATCAATTCATAGGTTTTTTTAAACCTTTGGTAAGTCTAGTTTTCAAACACTATTTCATATGCTCCTGTCTAAATTGATTTGTGAATTGTTTTGCAAAGTAAAAAATGGTTTTTATAAAATGAAGAAGAAATGAAATGGTGATTTGAAAACTTCTTAAAATAATCTCATTTAATAATCACATTTCTACCTCATTCTGAAAAACATTTTAAGAAAATTAATTAGAGCTAAATTGTGAAAAATTCACTTACAAAAATCAAAATAAAATCCTAAATCTAATGTAGATCTTTTGTAGAATCTTAATGAACTTTGATATCTACAAACATTCAACAAATATTATAGTACATAATCATAATATGATATGATCAAAATTATTTTCATCATCAAAACAAAAGATAGTCTAGCTAGCTAGAGTAACAAATGCCATAAAAGTCATTTCCCCCTATTTTGATATTCCTTATGCCCTTCACATATACTCCATTGTTAATTATTTTTTTTCTCTTCACTTCATTGGTGTGTGTGAAACTTATACTCATTGGCAAAATAGATTGAAAACATTTTAATTATCCTTAGAGGGCCCTAAGCTAAATCCAACAAATATTGATTGACCATACCATTGGAAGGATTGTGAACCTGAGAATAACATAATTTCATATTAAATTTTCATCATACGTTTGTAAATAATATCACATGGGAAAAGTAATTAATATTTATACTTACAAAAAAGCAAAATCAAGAAGTAGACTGAGCATTGATTATTGCTTTAATGTCTTCATCTTGCATCACCAGATATATAGCCTTTAACTAATGAACAAACATATTATGGGAAATAACAATTTAGGAATTTAGTATTCTAAAATTGATGAAATCAAATTTGAAAATATGGAGTGATTTATGTTAGCTTAGGTTACCCTAGCCACATATTTTCTTTAGTTTTTTGAAGAAAGGAAAAATTAGATATTTTTTAGATAACTATTTTTTACTCTTAGAATCAATTCCTAGAAGAACTAGTGAAAATCATATCGAAATCGATTTATCAATCGATTTGCAAAGTATTTTTTGAAAAATCCTTTTAACCAAAGTTTAAGATTTTAAGCTGAATTGATTCCCAAATCGATTCAATTCTTGATTCGATTCACGAACTAATTCATTCGAGAATGTTCTTCATGAACTTCTTACACAAACCGATTCATAAGTAGAAAATAATTGTAACCACTCTAAATTAATTCATGAACTGAAAGTTAGTTATTCTATTAGAGACAATTATAACGGTTCTAAATAGCCTCAACCACTTTTAAACTTCATATAACTACATCATATTTTTTTCTCTCTCAACTACAAAAATCAAAGAATTCTTAGTGCTTTACAAGATTATCTTCTTCCTCATTCTTTTTCAATTCAAATTGATTGAAGATCATAATCTTATAGATTTCATACAGGATAATTGAGATTATTTCTCAATTTGGTATTTGATAAGTGAAAAATGTACCTATAAAAATGACGATCATCATCTCTTAAATAGTTATTAATTTGTGGTTTTTGTTTGATTTTTCCCTTAGTTTTGTTAGTTTAGTTCTCGATACTACTTTAGTTTGT
>JANHAO010009160.1:0-18667 GCA_026873985.1 Saraca asoca
TATAATAATTGAATTGCCATTAAAACGTAATATAATGTATGCAAACAATCATCTTATGATTGGCTTCAAGGGCATACACCAACACAAGGTTCACTCAATTTTACCATTTAGCTCATAAACAACTTCAAGTTCAATTAAATTGGAAAACTTTGTTTAATAAGTTCATGTTCCAAAGACAATTCGATCACATATATATACATAGGCTTAGTAATGGTATTTACTTGTCTGCAACTTCCTACACATAAATTTCAATCACATGCATCATTACTCACATAACATGATCGATTAACCACATCAATTCCTAGTTATAATACTCAATCACAACTAGACAAAACAATGTCACTATAAGTGGACATGTATTCACACATAATATTCACCTAATTTCCCACATTTGCCATTTTTCATAACCAAACAAAATTGAGAAATTTTACAATCATTCATTTTCCATATTCCAACTAATAACAAATCAATGGTCAGTCATTTTTTATGTTCAACCAACACAATAAGTCTTGAAAATAATCGATTCACACGCAACTTCACATATACACTTCCAACAAATTCATCAATTTTAGTCCAATTACCTCATGGACTCATGAGAATAAAAATTTAAGACTATGCTAAGTTATATTAAAATAGTGCATAACACAATTATCAAAGTAGTGAGCAATTTACTCATCCTGATTTGTTCTTTAAGAGTTCAATCTTCTCCAAAATTATGCTCAAACTATCCATGTGAGTCCAATCTAAAATTAACAGAACCAATACAATTTACTTTTACATTCCACCCTAATTAAAATCAAACTAATAAATTCAAGCATAGGGTTTTCAAAATTGAGGAAAAACAACCACACATACTTAAGGTTCTTGAATTGGACTGAGATTGAATGTGATTTCACTTGAAGATATGAGAATTTTCCCAAACGACCATCACCTAACATGGATAATCAATATTTTCCCAATTAAGAAATTGGGGTTTATGTTAATTGTCTTTAACTTACTATAAAAGGTTTGCAACTGAAAATTGTAAGCTTGGGTGACATTCACCAACATTTAATAGCAAAATAGAAGCTCTGATTGAACTAAAACATTGCAACTGGCCTTGCTAAGTCTATGAGTCCAAAAATGGTAGTAGGTATTGTGCTAGGCATCCTTGCTCCCTATTACAACTGGTTGAGTTATGCACTAGTCAATACGATCGGCCATGCTTGGAAGAGATACCATTGATGCCACAAAATGATGGAATGATGGAAAGAGCTGGTTTAGCAGGTCATTGGTTCAATCTAGGCATTATAGAAGAAAAAAGAAAGTGCAAAGACGTGGTTTTGTGTCGAAGAGATGGAAATAGGATCTGCCACTAACTTAAGAAAAGGGAGTTTCTCTTTTTTTTAATAAAAGAATTGTAATTAATTAATATATAAAACTTTTACAACATATATGTAATGCTAAAACACACCAATATTATGTCATCTAATAATTCTCATAAATGGTGATGTACCTTAATCACCAAGTTTATCCATTAGTCTATATCTATCAACTGTCACACATAGTCTTACTTGCTTACATTATTAATTAAAATAACTTAAAGCCATTTAGTAAATTAAAATCATAATTAAAACTCTTTTCTTTTTTATTTTTAGGAAATTAATACAAAACTGGATGCTTTTAGTCTTCATAAATTCAACTTATAAACTCTCCTAAACTCTGCGCTTTATTTAAAATATGTATACATACCTTTTAACCTACCATTAATTGAAATTAAGATATATTCAATATACATTAAATACTTGTTACCATAAGATAGAATTAAATAAAAATACCTCTTTAGACCTTTAAAACTTAATTAAATAAGATTTTAACAACACTTACAGTTTTCAGACATAGATATGACCATAAATTAAACTGCCTAGTCACTTTAATAAGCTCCAAACCTTTAAAATAAGTATAAATACTAAAACAAAAATAAAAATTGTTTAGTTTACAAGTTAATCATTTTCTAAGACCATAGTTTTTTAAGGTACTTTAATTAATAAAAAAGAAAGATAATAATTATTTAAAAAAATTGGGCTTACAAATGGTTTATTTAATAGTTAAAACCAATAATACTTTAAGCATTTGAAACATTCATAAATAATAAATTATTTATATATTATTCAAAATGATTATTATTACTAAACCTATAGTTTATCTAAAACTCATTAAATAACTCATGTAATTGAAGAAATACTTTGAATTCATTATCATATATATTAGAGTTTACTTAATAAAACTATAACATCATTAAATAAAGTCTAAAACTTAGATTTTGCATTAAAATAAATTATATAATTATTAAGTACTCAGAATAAATTACATGTCCAAACAATTAAACATAAATACTAAATTTCTTCAATCATTTTTTTTATGACAATTACTAAATAATTGAATAAATCAAAATACTTGAAACTCATACTACAAAATTATAATTATCAGGTAAAATTAATTACCAAAATCCTTTCAAAAATAAATTACCAAAATCCTTTCAAAATACATTTTACCAATCTTATACTTATAAAATTTAAATATTCATAAATTTAAAAGAGGACCCTTTATGACAGTTGTTCAATAAGGATTTGGATATTATAGATATACTTTTTATTAGTCTGAAATAAAAGATTAACCATGCTCAACTATAAAGTCTAGGTCTTCAATGAATTTACCCATGAACCAAGTCCAAGAATCTGTAGTTTCTGCCTCCGCCACTATAAAAGCAATTGGAAACATTTTATTGTTTCCATCTCTTCCAACATCTACAAGTAGTTGCCTTCCATGAGCCCCCAGCAAAAAAAAAAAAAAGCAACTATCCAAACTAATCAAGGGCTTGCAACACTCAACAAAGACCTTGTTACAACCCTTAAAGCAAATATACATCCTCTTAAAAATAGGAGACATCTAATGCCTTCCTTTTAGCCTTGTATGCCTACCCCTTGAAGAAATAAACACCCTTATCCTTTTTGGCATCACTTTGAAATTTTTCTTGTCATGCCTCAAGCCTGACTAACCCAAGACAACTACTAGGCTTGAACCATGTGGCCTAAAAGACTAGTCTAAGTTGTCAAAGTAGTCAAGCCTGACTGGCCTAAGATAACTGCTAAGCTTATACCACATAGCCTAAAAGACTAGTCCAAATTGTCTAAATAGTCAAGACCGTTGCCTTATATATCATCCTTAGGTCTCAAATCTAACTTATGTGAGTTTCACATGCCTTGTAGTCAACATTTGGATTTTCCTTCACTTTATCCATAAACTTTACTCCTAACAACTTTATCTCAACATGTGGACTCCTAAACTGCCTACGATAAGTACATATGTCATCCAATCTCCTAACCTACTAAACTTGCCAATGAGTGTCTAGACTTGCCCTTAGGTAAAATGAACATCCATCTCTATACCTCAGCACCAACTTGTCATCTTTTGTCCATCCAGATTGGTTTTCCTTAGTAAATTTCATAATTGTGCATAGCATCCTTTCAAAGGCCTTTGATGCAAAGTCCAAACCTAATTTGAATCTGGCAAATTAAATACTAAATTAAACATACATACTAAATTTCTTCCAACATTAAATCAGAAGATACACTTTCCTCATCCTCATCGACTTTAACATCCCATTTATTTCATTAACAAACTTTCCACAGTGGTGAATAACAAGGTCAAAATGCTTACTTTGGGTTACTTTACATTATCATATTAACTAAAAAAATAAAAATTAATTAAAATTAATATTTAAATTAAACTCAATAAAATATGGAATTTACAACTTGTCAATGTTATTATTTCTATCAAAAATGGAATTAAAGTATTCCATCATACTTAATTTCAACAAAAAAAAATGCTACATAGAGCAGTGGACAGCTATCATGAAGAAAATCAACCTCAAGGCCTTATTAAATTTAGATTTTACACAATAGAGAGACCCACCCACCATTTAAAAGGTAGTAAAGAAACCCACCCATCATTCCAAACCCTTATAAACACTCTCTCTATTTTAAACCCTATTAAAAAAATAGAACAAAGCAACATCTACACTCACAAGTAATAAAGTAGTTGGAAATAGCATTAGAATCGTACTTTGATTATATCCAAGTCAGTCAATGAACTACTCATCCTAACTCTAACTACTACTCGTCATTTTAGAGGTTCAACATTGCCCATAACATTCACCTTTTTTATGGTTTAGGTAGAAGTATTTTTTAGGTTCAAAGATTTTATTTCAAAAAGTATGAAATAAAATTTGGGGGATTTAGGGCAACTTTTGCAAAAAATTAGACTACCTTGCACTAGAGGATGAGTGGGAAAAGTTCTAACATGCAAAAGTGGGGTCCATTATTTTTGTTCGATTGGCATGCCACATTGGCAAGCTCGTCTTTAAATAAACCACAGTTAACCAATTAGACCCAAACTAGTTCAATGTGTATTAAAATGACCAAATTTGAATAAGGAGTTTAAGGGGGACTAAATGCGATTTATTTGTATTTTAGGAGACCAAAAATGTATTTAAGCCTAAAAATAATGATTAAAAATATTATATATTATATTTTATATATAATATCTTAGTATAAAAATATAATATCATATAATTATTTTTAAATATCATACTATAGTTATAATTATTATCTTTATTTTTTATTAGGTAATCTCTTTTAAATATTTAGTATCTAGTTTCTTTTGAGTAAAATGACTTACTAAATGATTTTACAGTTTGCATGATTTAGTAATGTGAAGAATCTAAAGATAAAATGATAACTTACTTTTAGATCAAATTTTTTATGTGAAGAATTGTAGATATGAATCTTTTTATAGTTATGAATATATATTATTTGTATGTTGTAAAAAAAATGAGTTAAACAAGCTAAATGAGTAAACGTTAAGCTCGTTCATTTATTAAACAAGTCACTCTTGAAATCAATTTTAGGATTGTTTATTAAATAAGCTTGAGCTCATTTATTTATTAAATAAACAAGCTTGAAAATGTTAAAACTTGGTTTGGCATGTTTACACCCTTAGATAAGGAGCTTAATGCAATAGATAATTTTATATTTGAAAATAATGATTTGACTTGTGTTGATGTAGTTTTAGCTTTTGGAGCTAAAGAACCAGCTTGTACTACTAGATCATCCACTTAGACCACTCCAACCCTAGAATAACAAAAAAGTAAATGGTTAATAAAGGTATTAGTCATTATAGTTTTACTAAATTTATAATTTAATCTTTATACTTTTGTTTAATATAGTTACATAACAAAGTCTAAAATCATTTGTAATTAAATCCTTGTCATCAATTAATGTTAAATCTAACTAATAGAATCCTAGGTATTCATTAAATTATATATTGATATTTTACTTTTACTGACTTATTATATTTATTTTACTAAAATTTATTTATTAGCTTTTAACTACCATATAAAATAAATTGCCTTCATTATTTTCTTTAGAAGAAGAAAAATAAATCTTCATGCTAATGAGGATTAAAAATGTTGATATTTTTTTCTTGAAATCATTGATGAAAAATGACAAAGAAGCTAAAAAAAAATGAAACTTAACTGGATTATACATTATCATATATTACTTGGATTTAATACGAGTTAACAGTAAGAATTTAATTACAAATTTGAAACTTTGGGATGTAATTGCACAAAATAAAACTATAAAGATTAAATTAAAAATTTAGTAAAACTATTAGGACTATAACTTCCATCAACCCAAAAGTAAAAAAGTATCTCTCCATCTTATTGAAGAAAAGAAAGAGAAGGAGGCTAAATCAAGAAAAAGCAATGAAGGGGAAGAGAGCATTTAGGGATTAGTTGATGATCTTATTTGTGATGATACCTTTCCTGATGAAGAGATTGGAAAAGAATCTCTTTGAATATTTTATATTTGCCTTTGAACACCACTTCTTAATTACTTAGATTTATTTTAAATATTGTTTTACTTTTTTTTAACTTAATTTGATGTAGACCTTACCACTTTGCGTTACATGTTATATTGTATTTTTTGCTCTAATTTAATGCTTTATTGGTATTGGTATTTTGTTAATTTATTGTTGTATTAAATTATATTAAATATTATAATGAAATGTGCACTTTTTTTAAAATTGTCATACACTATGCGCCAGTGTCAAGGCCTCATCACAATTGTATGCAATGCATAGTAAATTACTATGGTCCCATTATAATATTTATAATTATTTATACTAATTAGACCTAGTAAAATGCAAACCATTCAAACATCTACGTTTCAAAACCCTTGCTTCTTATCAAAAAGCATAGGTTTTGAAACATAGATGTTTGAATGGCTTGTATTTTACTCGCCATTGTATGCAATGCACAATAAATTACTATGGTCTCATTAGAATATTTATAATTATTTATACTAACTAGAAGCATAGGTTTTGAAACAAAGATGTTTGAAGGGCTTGCATTTTACTAAGCCTAGCTAGTAGGGGTGGGCAAGATTGCTAGACTCAACCCTAACCTCGACCCAAATAGAAAATAGACAGTTAAGGTCGGATATAACATTGCCATTGGGAAAAGTAGGTGAAAATTTTGGGGATATTCAGGTTTTCAATTGAATAAGGATCTGTGAGTTGTTAACTGCTTGGACCTAATAATCGACCCGAAGGGTAATCAAAACGACATTGTTTTGATTTGCCCTTTAATCCATTTTGATCAAATTGAACATCAACCACACACCACAAGCACAAAGTTCATCTCAACATCTCTCCCCCAAGCAAAACCCTAGCAAAGCTTAATCAAGCCTTAACCTCCGAATTCTTCCCCACCAATATGACTCATCAGCTAACCACTGGTTGGAATCCACCAACAACATCCATCACTACTCCATTCCACCAATTCATGGAGAAGAGATAAAAATTTGCCATCAGTTCAACAAAGATTCTTGTAATATAGCATCAACCATTTTCTAGAGCTATTCTTGAAGTTGTAAATGGTATTGTTTTGATGTCTCAAGTCTATTTAGCAAAGTCACTAATATCAGAGAAGTAAGAAGATATTACAATCATTGCTTTCTCAATGATCAAAGATTTAGTCTTTATCTTGTATATCTTTTTTTTAGTTCAATATTTTAATTACTTTAGATGAACATCTAATAAATATATTTTACAAATAGTTTTTGTGTTTAACTTTTCTCTTTAATTTTGTCACTATTTGATATTTATCCATTTTTTCCTCCCTATGTATGCTTTCTGAAAGCTGTGAACCTTACTGTATTTATAAGTAGATTTCCTTCTATCTTGTTGGTTTTTTTTGCCTTGTGTAGAACTTACTAATCTCTACATTTATATCAGTGCATCAAATCAAATTCTATTTCATTAGGAAACCTCTTTTTATGTTTATTGGATTAATTAAAAGCCTTGAAGCCATTGTGGTCACTTAACAATGAAGAATTTGCTATCAAGAATGAAAGATTAATAAAGAAAATCATTCTTATTTTAAGTTTGCATTTGCACTGTTGGATCGGTGCCATAAAAACATCTATGAGAAAGCAAAGAACAAAATTATTAAAAAAAAAAGAATTAAGTGAAAACCCCTGAGGACTGTTGCTAAGTTTCTGAGAGCAATCCTTCCTATTATTTTAGGACAATGAGTGCTTGAAATGGGAAAAGGATAGGGTTACTCATTATTTACATTCTAGTAGCGAGCCAAAACTACTATAGGTTTCTTCTTAAGTCTAACCTACTATCTATCTAGTATTGTGAATTAAGTCTAATTTATTAGGTAACTTAGAAAACACTTGTTATTGTTTATCATGTATACTTATGTTTTTGTTTATAGTTTTTTGAAATTCTTTGTATTTATTTTTTTTCCTTTTGAAAATTTCTTATAGAATACTAGGTGACTTGGAAAACACTTGTTATTGTTTATCATGTATACTTTTGTTTCTGTTTAAAGTTTCTGAAATTCTTTGTATTTATTTTTTTCCTTTTGGAAATTTTTTATAAAAAGTTCAACATGAACTATTATTTGTGTATGCAAGCCAACTCCTTGAAAAAGAGCACTTTGAATGTCATGCATTACTAAGAGATGACAAGGTATGTGGTAAACACTTCTTATGTTTAATGATGCTTACAATTTCTGAAAGTTGATTTTGATGTATTTTCTTTTATGTTTGTTAAGGTTGAAGATTTGTCAAGGATGTTTAGGCTCTTTTTAAAAATACCTTGAGGTTTAGATCCTATATCAGTATATTCAAGCAAGTTGGTGGCTTTGAACTTACTTTTAATATGTTTCAGCTAAATAGGCGATCCTCTTCTTGCACTCTTGATCACTCTCCTAAAAGAAATTTAATATATGACATGAAATGTGAAGGTAGAAGTTGATAGTCAAGATACTATAAAATGATTGCATCATGTCAGGATAATTAATCATGACAAAAAAACAAGAGGCTTATTTAAAACCTACTTACACATTTGATCAATTTTTAATAATCATTCTACTAAAAAGCTGCCAATTTGTCAATGGAGATTAATCATTCTGTTAAAAAGCTATCAATTCATCAAGTTAGGGTTTATTTCATAATTAAGCATGGTTGAAGGTAAGGAAGTAAATAATTGTAGCAAGTGAAAAGTGGAATCAAAGTATGAAAGCATGTTAACTTGCTATAGGAGGCCCTTCTCCAACCAACATTGGAAAAGGTCAAACAAAATAATCTCCTCCAAGTGACTAGAGCATTATATCATATGATATGGCCAAGGTGCAAAGTTAATTAACTCTTACCAGCACGTTAGCAAGAAGAAATTATAGGTGGTGGTTTTATGGGTGTGACAAATGCCTTTTAATAAAAGTAGTTACACATTTTATCATTTTATGCACAAACTTGTAGGCTTTGCTCAATAAATAAAATCGGAGCTTTTTATGAGCATCATAAGTTATTATATCCCATGTGGGGCATAATTTTGATTGATCCCTCCAAGCCCACGTTAATGGGAAAAATTACAATTAGAGGAATTCTGGTACATTTATTCTATAAATTGAAAGATATTAGATTCAACCACAAAGTTTTACATAATATTAAAAATATACAATTATCATCACTAGTTGTTTCTAGTTTACTTTTTATGATTGTATAATCTGTTCTGAACCTATGTTTTTTACTATGTTTATGTTCTAATCTTTTGTGAGCTTTTTTTCTCTTTATCATAATGTTCAAAATAGTTAATTTGAATATGGAAGCTAAAAAAGAAAAAGAACCAACTATTAGTAGTGTTGTTATTGACAAAGGAAAGGATCCAGCTACTAAATCCTTAAGACTGACCCCAAAGAAGAAGAAACAACCAATTAGGAAAAGGAAACTAAATGCAAACAAGGTTGCTAACATAGAAACCTGGAAGAGGTTAAGGGCATGGATAACTTTTAAGAGAGTTCCAAATGATGAGGTTAGTGTTCCTACAGCTGAGTACATGTATTATAGAATCAGATTCCTTTGTGACTCTAAACCTTATGAAACTAGTAATATGCTTAGACATCAACCAAAATGCCTTAAGGCTCCACATGCTTTATCTGTCCTTAAACAACAAATTTTAAACTTCCAAAAAAAAAAGTAGTGACCAAACTACTTTAGTTGGATCAAGCCCCCAAGTATATGATGTAGAAAAAAGTAGGAAAGTCATAGTTGTGTTTGTAATTGTGGATGAACAACCCTTTAGGGTGGTTAAGGGGGAGATTTCAAGTATATGATGAAAACAATGCAATCTAAATTTTATGTGCCATCTAGATATACAATTGCTAGGGACTATTACAAATTGTTTTTGGAGGAAAAAATAAAACTTAAATCCTTTTTGAAGTCTAATTGTGCTAGAGTGTGCTTGGCAACTAATTATTGGACATCAATTTAAATTTTAAATTATATGATATTAACTATGCACTTCATTGATTATGAATGGAATTTCAAAAAAGGATCATAAATTTCTGTCAAATTCCAAATCATAAAGGGGAGACTATAGAAAAGCAAGTGGAGTCATGTTCGAATAAGTGGGGGTTGAAAAAGGTTTTTTCTATCACTATTGACAATACTAGCTCTAATAATGAAGCCATAACATATCTAAAAAAGAAACTAAAATATCAGAAGAGGTTGGCGATGGAAGGTGAGTGTATACATGTCAGGTGTTGTGCACATATTTTGAATTTAGTAGTAAACGAAGGATTGAAAAATGTCCATGCCTCCATTTCAGCAATTCAAAATGCTATGAGGCATGTGAGATCATCCCCTTCTAGGCTTGCTAAGTTTAAGACTGTTATTGTACAAGAGCACATTGAACACCAATTTATTTGTCTTAATGTTCCCACAAGGTGGAACTCAACTTTTCTAATGTTGGAATAGCTAAAAATTTTCAAAAGGCCTTTGAGAGGCTAGAAGATGAGGATTCAAACTACTTGTCATACTTTGGTGAAGATGAAAAAAAGACAAACCCTCTAACCAATGAGGATTCGAGTAATGCAAGAGTTTTTTTATCAAATTTTTGTGAATTTTCTATAAAGTGACATTATCATTTTCCAATTTTTTATATGTTACTTCAAATGAAGCTTTCCCATAGCCAGCTTTAGTGCAAAGTAAGATAAAAAAACTGGACTAATGTAGAAAACCCTGATAATCTTTTGTTTTTCATGGTAACGAAGATGAAGAAGAAGTATGATATGACAAGTATTGGGGTAATGTGGAGACTATAAATCCCCTTATTTTCATTGCAAATGTGATAGATCCTAGATACAAATTAGCATATATAACCTAGTCCTTTGAGAAGATTTATGGGGAGGGGGGCTTGTTGCTACTATGGTGAGAAAAGTAAAGGGTAATTTGACTAAGCTTTATGATTTGTATTCAACTAAGTATGGACAACCTTGTGTTTCTACTAGTCAAGTAATGGAGTCATCACAAAAACCATTAGGCAGTGCAAAAGATATTGCAAGTGGAAGTAAAGCACTAAAAGCAAGAAATGCAACATTTATGAGCCATTTGAGAGATAAGGACACAATTGAAGCAAAAAATGAGCTGAATAAGTATTTAAATGAACCTTATGTGGATGAAGAAGACAATTATGATATGTTAGCTTGGAAGAAGTCAAATGCTTCAAGATTCACTATTCTCTTTAAGTTAATAAGGGATGTGCTTGCTATTTCAATTTCAACAATGGTCTCTAAATCTATATTTAGTACTATTGGAAAGTACTAGATTTGTGTAGAAGTTCTTTGTCCCCCATAAGTGGCAAAAGCTTTAATTTGCACTCAGAATTGGCTTAAGCTAAACAAGTCAGATTTGAATGAATTCAATGAGATACTTAAGCAGTGTGAATAAATTGAGAAAGGTAATTTTCTTATTTGTGCATTATGATTTAATCTTACGAATAGTTTTTTTTTTTTTTTTTTTTGCTAAAGTTTTCTATTTTTTGCATTATATGATTTTTTTTAGAGCTTGCAAATAATGGTGTTCAAGTTGAAGGTGGAGGAAGTAGGTAGCCAAACATGATAGAGCAACAAACATTGAAATTTGATGGGTGATAATTTGTCAATAATTTGTTCTAAGCCTTGAATGGAATAATGCCTCTTGTCTTTTGTTAGGCAATTAAGAGGTTGAGAAGTACATATAAGCAATTATTTTGCAAGCACAAAATTTTTTTGATACAATTAACACATTTTAGTATAGATTTTTTGGTATAATGAAAGCACCATTTCATAATCATAGATGTACATTGTTGCAATGCACACTTCAATTTCAAATGTAAAAATGATAAGCCTAATTAGTATTTGATAACTTAATTGAAAGTTGAACCTTTGACATTCTAATATACTATTTTGTGATTATAGCATAATAAATTTGCATATTAATTTACTTGGTCAATTTTCTAGTATTTATATGAATATAAATTACAATTAGAAGTGCTTTACTTATATTAGTCACAAAAAAGAAGACTCAATAAATTCAAATCAATTTTAATTATCCAAAAACACTTTAAATCGATTTGAACAATAAAATTGATTTTAAAATTTGAATCGATTAATGTCTAATCGGATAAATTATAAACCAAAACTTTTTACTCAGTTAAAAAAAAAAAAAGAAAAATCATGTAAACCATTTTTAATCGATTCACGCCCACCCCTGTTTCTTGTATCCATAATGACAGGCATTTTCAGTCTTCAACTATTTGCCATCAGAGACAACAAAGGGAAATAAAACCAACATTTAACTTGTCAATTTTAGCATATATTTAAGTGGGTAACCCTCTGTTCCTTCACTTAGCCCCTATTTTCCTTCTCCCAAACAGGCCACAAGAGTCAAAGCCGGAAAAGAGTATGATTGTAGAAATGCAGGCAGCAAATGCATGTATCTAATATAATTATTAAGGCATTACAGCTGCAGGGGCAATGCCAACCAAAAATCACAGCATTTGAACACTCAGTCCCAAAAGTAATGGCTGGCATCAACGTTAGTATATGTAAACTCCACAATTAACACCAGCTAATTCCATGTTACTATGAGGATTATGCGAGTTTTGCCATCAGCTACTATTCATCTTAAACAACAGGTCAATAAAATGTAACGAGCTTCCTAACTGCATACAGCCAATGAGCCAAAATGCATCCTAGTCTTCACCTGCTGAAACTTACCTACAATCTTCCTCAACTTGACCAGCTGCAAGTAAAAGATTAGCACACAGTAAATTTTCTTTCTTTTTTTCTAACACTCCAAGAAAGAGAAAATGATGAAATCATAGAAAGTTCAGCTCCAAAATAAATGCATGTCTCTGTTATAGGTGGAGTTTAGTTAGATACAAGTCCGCTTTAATGTAAAATAAGCTTTCTGTTTAGGAGGAGCCATCTTGAGTTTGCTTTTTTGTAAATAGATTCTTGTTTGTCAACGAAACAAAAATACATGAAATGTACGGAACTAGGAATTTAAAGAGCCTTGGGATGGCCTAACCTTTGAGGTTTACGGCCAAGTTTGCTTGAGCATCGGCTTCAGAGTTGTACTCCTTGCATATGAGCAAAACATGATATTTGCAAACAAAAGATCAACGAGGGAAAAAGAATAGAAATAGAAAGATGTCATCTGCAAACAATAAGTTTCAACTCGTAAAGACTGAAATGCAGACACTAGTAGACGTGTTGATCATGCTAACCATCCTAACTTTCTTGTTGATTTTCTACCTACAAATTATAAGGGATCATAAACAAAGAAGAACTAAGACCTACGTGCTTTTAGAAACTTGTTAAACGAGGGACCAGTAATTTAATTGCAACCAATCAAGCTATATAGGGCATATAGAGCCCAACAGGACTTTGATGACAGAGTGTAGTTGTTTCATATTTCAACTCGATTTCCGAAAATATTTGCTTATAAAAAGAAAATCTTATCTAAAATGACTACATAAATGCACTTCAATAAACTTTAGATGTCAATAAACAGACTCTGAAATAGTTAATAATACTATAACAGTTCAAAGTATTCAGAAATTAAATTTGTTATAAATTCAAGAAACTTGCACTTAGCATAGCATGTAATATTTGATGTATATTCAATTTGTTTGTTTGCTTTTCTTCACTTAGGGTCCGTTTGCTTGAGAAAAAATGCTTTTGTAGAAACTATTTTCTATGTTTGGAGCTAATAAGAAAGTAGATCAACAGAAAGTTAAATTGTATTTAAAAGAAAGTGACTTCCCCTTTTAATTGAAAAAAATCACTCTCAAACTTATATTCTGTCTTTACTTTCCTTCCTTCTCGCTCTACCCCCCTCTCTCTCTCTCCCCTATCTTTCTCTCTCTACCCTCTCTACTTGCCTTCCTTCTCTCTCTCTCCTTTCACCCCTCTTCTCCTCCCTCCTCTCTCATCTTTTCTTTTTCTCCTCTCTCTCTCTTCTGTGGCCCTGTATTTCCTCTCTATCCTTCCCTTCCTCCCTCACTCTCCCTCTCTCTCTCTCTCTCTCTCCAATGTGTCTTATTCCCTCTCTCCTTCCATCCCTACAAATGTTAATGATCAATAATTATATCAAAAATTGTATTGAGAAAATATTTAGACAATTAAGAAAGTTGACAAATATGGTTAACAATTATGGCCAAACTTAGTTGAATATTAATTGACTTTATAAATAAATGATAAAGATGAAAAAAAAGAAGGATTTGAATATTCTTCTTTGGATATTGATTTCACTATAAAGTACACTTAACTTTTGATTTTTAAAAGTAAAGATTTGTTGACACCTATCATCAAAATATTCTAATATCAAAGATATTTTTGTGTGGCTTGACCTTAAAGATAAAATTTGTATATATAACAATATTTTTTCACTAAAAGAAAATAGTTTGCCTTTATGCATAAAGTATTTTCTCTTATGTTGTCCAAATAATAAAAAAATCAATTCATTTTCTAGAAGTGCATTTTCTTAGAAAAGTGCTTTTCATAAAATTTCATTTTCCATTGAAACAAAAGGACACTTAGGCTCCATTCATTTTGTCGGAAAATATCTATCGTAGGAATAATCTTATTTACTTTTATTTATAGTCACAAAATTAATTATCAAAAATGTTCTATTTGCCTAATATTATATGTAGGGAATATGACGGAAAACAATATTCACTAGTCCAAAGAAGTTGTTTTCCCCCACTAACAGGGCATCATATATTATTTTGTTAATCACAAAACATATAATAAGGAGAATGAAAATCTGTCACTCCTATACAAGCAAATGAGATTTTCGTAAGGAAGATGTTTTTCTACAAAACAAATGTAGCCTTAATCTTGAAATAGAGTCAGAGATGCGCCAAGTTAAGAACAACTCTCTTTGTTTTCCTCTAATTTTGATTTTGCTTCTCTTGGGCATCTATAAGCATCTTTTTAGTAAAAGAAAGTAACTCCACAACAAACGCATGACAGAAAGATGTAATTATAACATCCTACTCAACTCCAAATAAAAGTAAATTATCTAATTATGATAGCAAAATATCCTGAGGCACCAATTTGAAACTTAAAAAATTTAAGGTAAATTTTAAAACAAGAAATGCAAAAATGAGACAATTAGCTATCTTTTCTGTTACATACGGTTGAAGAGAAAAGCACAGACCATACCCTAAGAACATGATTGATCTGGAATGACAGAAACTTATCCTTTAGCCCCTTGACCTCACTACATAAGTGAGCCATATTCTGGTTTTTTGTCTTCCATAAACCCTGAACCTGTTACAAGAGTGATGACATTAGAGGGAAATCTAACCATTAAAAAGTTCGTAAAAACTAACAACTTGCTAATTTAATTTCAATTCAGCCTTATCTAGCCTCTAAACAGGATATAAATGACATAAATCCAAAGAAGCCTATTTATTTTTTAGGCTTCCAATATGGTATAAACGGTAATTGCTGCTTTGAATTACTTTATCAAATGATCTTGTAATATTCTTTCTTAAGCAAACCACCAAATTTGCCCTCAAAAAATTAGATTCATATCAAATTAGCCAAGAACTTAAGTTACATCAATTTATAACAAATATAAAAAAGCCGCATCAAAACTAGTCCCAATTTAACGTAGTTTAACTGTGTTCGATATCAGATCAATGCAATATGAACTTTCGAGTTTCAAGACTTATTTGCTGTCAAGTCGTCAACCTAACCTCTTGAAGACATTACTCCAATTTTTTCTTTTGATTAAAAACTTCTGGCAGTCATTTTTACTTCTTCCCAAGTAAATGTTCAAAGTGGAACACATTTACTTTTCATCACTATTTTGTCCTTATTTGCAACTCAAAAGAAGAAACATGACATTTTCACTGTCACAAACAAACAAAAGAAAGAAGAGTTAAGAGTTTGGCAAAGATTTCAATTGTGTAAAATATTAGTAGTTTCCTATTATGATTATCTTCCTATTCAACTTAGGCTTTGGTGTTAGACAAGGATTGTAGTTACTTGCCAAACAAGTATCTTGGGGTATAAATATTTGTATCAAGCAAGGGATTGAGGGTTACAGAAGTGAGACAGCCTCAGAGAGATTTGGTAGAGATGTGGTAAATAAGTCGTGAGGTGAGGCTAGGATTGAGAATCTTGCATTGCAAGCACTAATGCTGTAATCTTTGATGTCATAGTTGATCTCCTCATCCATGGCTTTTTCCCATAGAGTTAAGGGTTTTTCCACATTAAATTCCATGTGCACTCTTGTTTTGCTCCGTCACTTGATGCTCGCTCTGTCCGAAGAGGAATATTTTTCCAACAAGAAGCCAAAAGCAAAATCATTAAAAACAATGCATACTTTGGATTTGGAAAGATAATGACAAACCTGATTGCAGACAAGTAGAGAGTCTCCTTGGACACGAATGTGTTTGTATCCTTTTCCAATGGCATGTTTCAATCCTAAAATCAAAGCTCGATATTCAGCAACATTATTTGTTTGAGTGCCCACTCCTTCACGCAACCGACAGACCTAAGACAACACCTCGAGGTAAGCTACATTTTGCACTGAATATAATAACAAAAGGAACAATTGCATACAATATATACCATGCTTCCATCTTCAGCTCGCAGCACAGCTCCTGCACCAGCTGGTCCAGGATTTCCTTTTGCAGCGCCATCAAATGCAAGAGTACAAGAAAGCTGCAAATAGATTTGCATTAGGTCTATAGAATGCCACTTGTTTAAGTTAAACAACAGGTAGACATATCAATCAAGAAAGAGAATCCAATGTAATGAATAGAGTGTCACAAAACCAAGGACACCAGAACCTGAAATTTATAAGTTTCAAAGGAAGACTTCTGATATATAACCCTGTATATGCACTGCTACAACAGAACTCAGTTACAAGCAATTAACAGATATCTTCAGTTGATATTTTATTTGCACAAAAATTGTTTGCTTTTACCAAATACTTTGATTCTAAGTCGAATCCCAGCCCAATTATTTGGGATAGAAAAATTAAGACATTACACACTTCAGCTCAACCAAAATACCATGCTTTGATCATAGAAAGAAGCCAAAGATTGTAAAATAGGATTAACAGCATTCAAGGCGCTAAATGCAGGCACAGTAATGGCTTCAGAATAGAAAAAAATGACCAACTGTAAAAAGAGCAGATGAACCTTGACAGTAGGTCATTCCAACACAATTGCACTCGGATATGCTTCACCCATTCCAACGATATGTCATGCCATTCAAATCTCAAGAAAATTGGAGACAATCTACAGAATATTACACATGAATTTGAACGAATAATTAAATTTTCACGTACTCAGTGATGTGAAAAGTTGAAGTGTATCATCAACAATTCAAAGCCTCGATTGCATGTCAGTCAGCCATCCAGGCTGGCAGCCTAAAACTACACAAACCCTTAGATATATATACTACATGTAGTGCATGATATTTGGATTTTAGAGCTGCTTCAGTGGCATGAAGCAAAAACTCTGCACACCCAGTAATTCAGATAATGGCTCTGCTTTCAAGATATAAATCTGTATGAATGTCCAAAGTAGAATTAGATATGACCCGCACAACTTACACAATATAACAACAATCTGATAAGTACATTATACACATAAATATTGCCTGAATCAAATCAGGCAAATAATAATGAGATTTCAAACTCAATACAATTATCAATTATGACATGTGATGATATACAGAGATGTATAAATGCGCACTTTAAATATAACAAGCAATTAGCAAGGCAGTTACACAAAATTGCTGCAGAGAATAGACTGGTATTGAAAATGCAAATCATTAACCAACTTACACAAGTAGATTTATTTGACTTGGAGACACCTAGTGTATGAGAGCTTTGAGAATGTTTTACAAAGAAAGAAGTTCCAGCCACCTGCATGAGAATGCAAGAAAAGGGGAAAAGCCCATGAAGTAAACAACAACAGTTAATCATAAGTCCAAGCTGCAGCAACTAAGCTTTAGTCTACTAATTTTATATCCACCAAAATGATTACACCATACCACACAACTTTTAACTTCCTTATTACGTTTTGTAAACTATATAAATTATATTTAGACCTCAGAAGCATGTTTGTTTTTATCTTCAGATCTTATCAATAATGGTCACATGAAACATCCTGCTTCACTTAAACAAATAGAAATACAGAGATGATATGCCAAAATTGATAACTTACACCAGCATCAGATTGAACTGGTCCTTGCAGTTTCTTCAATGGGGAGTTTATGTCTGACATTTTTACTCCAGAAGAACATGGATGCTGAAAGAAAATTAACTCCCCATTAGGGTTAGATATATCATTACAAACTTCCCAGACACTCAAATGGCATAAGTTGTGGGGTGAAGGATAGAAAAACAGCTTGATACTTCAACAGCAATGCACCTACTGGGAAGTGATCCTCAATGCATTACCATCTACGATGCACCGACACTTCATATAGCAACCGTATCCGCGTGTCGGAAACGTTTCCGACACCGACACTCATCGACACCGACACGAAACGTGTCGGGGCCGTGTCCATAATTTTAAAAAGTTCGGACACTCGTCGACACCCGTGTCAAGCTCGATTCAAGGGCCGTGTCCGTAATTTTAAAAAGTTCGGACACGCATTCTCTATTTGAACACGCGTGTCAAGCTCGATTTCTAACTTATTATTTATTATGTCATATTATTTAATATTATGAGTACTTATTTTCATATGAAAAAATAA
>JANHAO010009161.1:0-18791 GCA_026873985.1 Saraca asoca
TAAATCAAGATACACGTGTATACCAATCTCCAACGAGATAAGGGCAAGATCTAAACTTATTCCGCTTTCTTAGATTAATTCTAACCTGTTTGAATTGGGACCAACAAACTCTAAAGAGTGATAATGAATCCTATCTTAATTAGACAATGCCTAACTACATTTCCAGAAATGCCCAACACAAGCCTTTATAGTTTCCTTGTGATTAGAGTCACATTTGATTTGGTCAAAGCATAACCTTCCATGTAAAAGACATCCTATAATCTCAAGTCAAAAGATCAGTCATGCGATCACCACTGGAGATTAACTAATGACGTATCTCTATATAGTATCTCCAAATGGGTCAAATAAGATCACGATTGTCAGTTACATTTCTCCAAACTAATTAAGTCATGTCCACATGTGTGTTCAGATGTAACTCACTTACATCTTAGCCTGTGGCGTCAACTGCTCGTCAAATGAGAAATACCTCAACGTCTAGTCTCAACAGATCTTAATAATGCTCAGTTATTAGATCTTGACTAGTGTCATTTTGGTACAGAAGTTAACCATTGATAATCACCCTCACAATCCCATAATCCTTTTACAGGATTGATTAAATAGACTTCTCACCATAGACTTCATCTTAATTATGTAATGAACATGACATGCAATATAAGATGAATATACAACCTTTATAATATCCAAATCAATACAAAAAGCATAGTCATGATGCAATAGAGCCTAATCAAATTGACTCTAGGGCACCTATCTCAGACTAACATAATCTCCATCTCGTGGAGTACCTCATAACCTACTAAATTCAAAATAACAATGTATTGGACACTAATCTCATAAACTCCTAGTGGACTCATAGTAATGGTGGAAAATGTGTTTAATATGATTTCCATTTGATTACTATTCATGCTTACTTTTCAGTAGGAGGATTGATTGCAATGTCTTGAAATTTTGAAAAAAAATAAAAGATTCATAGAAAAGTGAGTTTGGGGCTCAATGAGATAATACGTATCAAACCTATGAATTTATCTAATCAAGACCACACACACACACATCAATATCATATCTAAACAATTATTTCTCATACTCAATCTTATTCATCTATCATTAGATTTCAGAGACTCACCTCTCGATGATTTCATATCACATTGCACCAAGTACGTTATATTGAATTAGAGTTCTTAAGGCCTTAAGCCGCCATTCTTTTTCATTACGTTATTCAATACCATCATATCACATTTCAATATTTCACAACATGATAAACAAGTAAAGCAAAATGCATAAAAGTAATAAATCTCTTTATTACTTTGGTCCAACATTATCAACATAATCCTAGTTTTATTCCACTCATCATATCAGAATGCGTAGATTTAGGATCTAGTTCATTATTCTCCATCACAACCTATCATTCACATTTCAAGTCTCATAAGAGCTTTCAAGTATTCAATGATATCAATTTTATAATAGATACATCATCAAGTTTACATTAACACAGTCCATCATCATTCATGATATCATGTTCCAATCCAAATCTCATGAAAAGTATCAAACATTAAGCAATATGGACCTCACAATAACTATATCATGACATTCTTATTTAGCCACAATTCTAGTAACATGAGTTATATTCTATTGCAAATGCACCATGCATTCTTTGTTTCATCTTATGACTATTATAATTAATCTCATATTAATAATATATATATATAGCAAAGTATTAAATTCAATAATATTAGATTATAATTACCTAGTTAAGGTTTCTTAGTTATTATACTTGCTTTAATAAGGCTTATATAAGATTAAACCAAGAAAATAGGAAGTATTTTTGAAAATAATCAAGTTAGGCTGAAAATGTGGAAATTTATGAAGATGTGATCAGAATCACGAGTAGGATCATTGAAGAAATTTGAGTAGAATTGTGATTGGGATTGGAGAGTTCAACTGTAAAAGATTCAATTCAACTTAAGGATTTTCAGTTAAAAATGTGAGTCTACTCGCCAAAATGTGTAACCATTCGGAAGTCCAATTAGACTGCGATCAAAATCATGATCGGGATCAAAGACCAAGGTAGGAAGATTCGATTTGAATCGTATAAATCTAGTTCAAATTTCTATGCAAATTGTAAAAACAAAATGACTGGATTTTTATAAGCATGATCGTGAATCCAATTCAAAAGCTGCAATTCGACTCGTATGAGAAAGTGTTGCATGACAACAACAAAAAAATCGAGGTAACTTCCACTTCAACACTATACTATGAGATCTCAACATAAGATGTTTTGAGAGCTTAAAACAAGCTTCAAACTTAGCTATTTCAACAAAAAAAAAACTAGTTATCATGTTATTAAACCCATTTAGTTTTAACTTTACCACAAAATCACAAGAAAAACCCATTTTGTCAATTTGCACCAATAATCAATAGATCACAACCAATAAACACTCTATCATTCACAAGAATGGTAAGAATTACTCACATATGTACTGGAAACACATTGTCACTACTGATTCCACCAAAAATATTCAATACTCTTCATAAACAAAGAGAATAGCATATTAGCTTCTTGGCTATTTCTAAATTTTTCTTTAAGCAAACAATTATATACCATTCAATTATGGTTTAATGGCAAAGAAATAAGCTAAATATACAAAAATTAAGCTCTAAAACTTTAGAAAAATCATATAGGTTCTTGAAGTAAACAGTAACATGAATAATGATCACAAATTTCAAAAATTTAGATACCAAATTATACTCAGTAAATCCATGTGATTTTGATATCAAATTGAAGAGGAAGAAAAGATGACTCAACTATAAAAATAAAGAAATTAATAAGAAGAAATAAAGGACTTACTTGAAAAAAGAAAGTAAGTATAGAGAGAAAGGTTTAAGTTTGGATAAGAAGATATAAGTTGCATGACTTGCAACCAAGAAAGGCCAAAGAAAGAGAAGAGGGAGCCGGCTAAGGGAGGCTAAAATGGGAAAAGAAAAAGTCCATCCTCAACTTTGACTTCACTTAAAATATTTCCCTTTTTAATACTTTTTCCTATTTTCTTCACTTTAAGTCTAAAATTAATATATTCATCAATCGCCAGTGACCATGAAATTTTGTCACAAATTAGTTAAATCAATTACCTTTATAACAACTATAATTTTAACCTCGTAAGATACCTATAGCCCTAGTTTCGATCTTTTTGAAGTTTTTTGAAATTTAGATCCCAAAAACAGAAATTCAATTTTCTAGGCAGCCATCATGGAAACTTCGGTTAGTTGAAAATTCATAAAATTCATATAATCTATTTCTAATGTAACTAGACTCCTCATAGCCCCAAATCATAGTTTTGAAATTCTTAAAAATTTCAAATTTACCTTTTTCAAATTTTCCCGAAAAGTCATTTTATTGTCAAAATTAACTTTAAAAAATTTGATATATTACATATTGGCCTCTTGATTAAGTTGTCTTCTACACTTTGATGCAAATCTCCACACTCCTCCTACTGCCAAAGTTGCATATCTAAAATCCCAAACATTAAACACAAAATTATACAAATATGTTCTATACAATTGCTATTGCATAAATTTGACAGCTTTGGAACATGATGAATCTCATTGTGAAGTTGGCATAAAGCAAACACACCAAGCTATGATCCATTTTTTTTTCTTTTTTGCAAAAGTATGATATGCTTATTTCTCATAATTATTTCAAAGTTTTTCCATAAGTATTTAAAAATTATTGGAGATGGAATTAAAACATAGTATTATTGAGTGAGATAATTTATAGTCAATTTACTCTCACCCTTATCTGCAATTAAAATGTTTATTTATTTATCCGTCAACAAATAGTGACATTCATGTTAGTTTATATATGTTAAATTACAAGTTGTTCTTGACACTTCTTTTTCTCAAATATGCTTACACTAATAGGGCCTAAGCAACATACAGTTCCTACTTTCAATCAAGATTTATTTTGTACCTTTTCCTTGACCTTTTTACTTTTTAATGCATAGTCATCATCCTTGATCCAGCAATTCCTCAATTTCCCCTCTCTTCTATTAAAATCATTACCACAAACTCACTATATATTTCTCACAAAAATTGGTAAGTTATTGCAATTATGATATACTATCTAATTCTTAATCCCAAGTTCACCTACAGTAATTAGACAATAACTCCACAGTACCCTCCTCCGTACTTTGATCCCATGTCTTAAATCCAAGTTCATTAATTGTTATATTGTATACAACAGACTATAAATAACAAACGCAAAGAACCCACCAATTTATATAGGTCAATCCAAAACTCACCTCAATTGTACTTCCTTTATTTCCAACCTATCAACGTTTGCCCCCAAAACAATTTCTTGCCCACCCCGTCATTGCCATTATAAGCTAGCATCAATCACAACTATCACTTCTAGCAACAATTCTTCTTCAATGACTATCAATTTTAGCTTAATTGCCTAACCTTGTCCATTTGCTTATGATTTTCCATTAATGTTTTCTCCACCTTCACCACTATTAAAGCAGTGCCAGCTGATGATTAATTTGTCTCTCCACCTTTTTCTATCAATTCAATTGTGGCCATTGTGAAACTAAAAATTTTCAAAGGACTAGATAGAAAAGATCTTGGTTTCCATTCATCATTGACAACAAATAGTGCTCACACTTCATCTTGGCCACATGTCCAAAATCCAACAAGCAAATTGTATTATTATATACAATACAATAATTTAATATTTGTACCATAGAAACCTCCACACACGCACATAGCAAATGAGATTTTGAGGGGAAAAAAAAAAAAGAAAAGGTCAAAACTAAGAGATCGCCTAATCGTTGGACACAAAAACATTTTTTTCTAACATTTTGCGCTTTCGATGTTAAAAAACATGTTTTTGTGGGGATTATGTATAAAATATTTCGTCTCTAAAGTGCTTTAGTTTTTTTTTTTCCTTTTTTATTAAAGATAATTATATATTATAGGCATCTGGAAGCAGCAGAATCATAATAATTAGAAGCAAAGTCTGGACAGTACATGTCAATTAAGACCAATCCTAGACATAGGCCTATATATAGGCCTCTAATTTTAATTTTTTTTTTTTTGGACATGTGGTGAGTAATTGGGATTGCTTTTACCTTTCAATATTTCCAGCTGTGCATAGACTTTTACTACAATCTGCTTTGCTAGGCGCAATGCTTTGTGTGAAAGGCTTCTTCTCACGCAGGTGCAAGTCAATCGCAAGAAGTCAATTATCCAAGATGCAATGAGATTGAAAAACATGGCGTTCACTCGTTGTCTTTTTTCCTCGGAGGTTCATTCTAGGTTTGAATTCGGGAGGATTAAGAAGAAAAAGACACAATTTTTTTTATTTTTAATTACGGAAGAAAAGAGATTGATATTTATTATTAATTTTAAATTTTTTTAATATTTTCTATTATTAATTTTTTATGTTATTTCAATTTAAAGAATTTGGATATTTTTTAAATATCTAAATAAGGAAAGAAAAAGTTTTCTATTAATCATTGATCCTTTTTCTCTTCTCTCTCATTATTTTTATTTTCCTTCCTCCCTTAATTTTTAAATATACCATAAATGCTACAGAAAATAGTCACACTTTTTAATTATAATTTATTAAAAATTCAATTATTTCTTTCATCTCCTTGCCTTTTTTAGTGTACTTTTATTTTTCTCAATTACATTTTTAAAAACTCAAATTGCAATAAAAAAATTAGACCTGGATAATGTTTGAACGCTAACTATCAACAGCCTTTTTTTTCGGATTTTTTCCTACAAAAATAATGATTCTATATTATTAGATGAATGGTCAAAGTGTTTAATTTCATAATCTGTTAGAAAATTTTCAATATTGTGTTTTTTATTATTGGTTTTTATCCCACGTTTCTCTCTTTAATCTTTTTTATTCCAATTTGTCTTAACAAAAATCTTACAAATATAAACAAAAAAAAAATGACATATGTCTAACATTGAAAGTGATTGGGCAAACCGAAAAATGCACCACAACCCCACAAGTCTAGAAATCCAAATTTTCTTTCCTTTCCTATTTTTAATTTTTCTTTGTAATTCCCCCCAGCTTTTAGTCAATTTAACTCAACATAACCAAGCGTCCTTCGTCGTTCCTTCCACCTTGCCTCGCCTGTCCAAAGGCAACACCACCACCATAGCCATGGCTCCATCAACCCCATCACCCGTTTTTCTCCACACAGTAGCTGAAATCACCAGAATTTACAGATCACTACCACTTAGACCTTCTATCGAACAGGTCGAAGCTGCCAGGTCTACGGTGGAAACTGTGGACGAAGAAGAGCAAATGAAGCTTGAGGAAATCTCAATGCAAGAAGAACCTGAAGGTGTTTCAGAGGAGTTATTCTCTGTGTTGCAGGAGTTGAAGAAAATTGTGGTCCTGTTTCAGAGCCATGAAAAAAAGAGGGAGGCCCTTCACCTTCTTGAGCTGGAAAAAATGTTTAAGACCGCTGGCGATCTTGTCCAGAGGGCCTCTGAGTTGGTTTCTGGGGATACCCAGAACCAGAAACGTATCAATTTTAGCGAACCAATTCAGAGGCCGGAAGAGGATGAACCAGAGAGAGATAATTTCAAAATGGAAAAGGGATCCTCTGCAAGCTCGTCTTTCTCTGCAGGTTAGCGCCAAAAACCATAGCTTTCTTTGAGAATTTGCTTGGAAATATGCATGTTCCATAGATTATATTTGTCATGTTTTTTCTCGATTTTGTTAAGAAATTCAAAAAACTTAAAAAAAATATATTAAATCCTTTTTCAATAATAGTGTCTGATTATATTGTTTGTTCAATAAAACAAATTATCCTGTCATTTCTGCATAGAGAGGCTGTAGTTACTAGTTAGTTTACTGTTGGATTAGCTAACAAATTCAAAGGACAGTTTTTTGTTTTTCTACACCTTCAATTATCTTCTACGCTGCCAATTACGGTATTTCTAGAAGAAGATAAACGGGGGAAGGAAAAGAAATGGAGGATTATTTTCGCAAAATAATCGAAATAACTCTCCATTTATTTTCCATGCGTTCCATTTTTTATACTTCTTTGAAGAAAACATTGGTCTATAGGAATTAATACTTTCAATTCCAGGAAATGAATCCCAAAATTTGATGAATATTAGTTCATCAATAAAAAAATGTTAAATAACCCACTAGACCAGTTGCTCCATTACTCAACCTTCAATTTGGCCTGTTTGTAGGTGATGGGAGCTCTGAGAAATTAAATCTGATGAAAGTGGCCACCATTATTGAAAGTTGTGCAAACAGTGGAGCAGCAATTCTTGAACTTAGAGGAAAATTAGTGGACCAGATGGAATGGCTGCCTATATCAATTGGGAAGCTGACTGAAGTCACTGAACTGGACTTATCTGAAAACAGAATCATGGCTCTTCCATCCACCATTGGTGGCCTCATGGCCTTAACAAAGCTTGATCTTCACTCAAACCAACTCATAAACCTTCCCAGTTCATTTGGCGAACTCATCAATCTCACTGATCTTGACCTGCATGCCAACAGATTAAAATCACTTCCAGAATCCTTTGGAAACTTGAAAAATCTCATTGATCTTGACTTAAGCTCAAATGAATTCACACTTTTACCAGAGATAATTGGGAATTTAACCAGCTTGAAGAAATTCACCGTTGAGACAAATGAACTCGAGGAGCTGCCTTGTACAATAGGAAATTGCATATCACTTTTTGAGTTGAGATTAAATTTCAATAAGATCAAGGCACTTCCTGAGGGAATTGGTAAACTTGAATGTTTGGAGATTCTCAGTCTACACTATAATAGAATCAAGAAGTTGCCAACAACAATGGGAGATATGTCCCATTTGAAGGAACTTGATGTCAGCTTCAACGAGCTCGAATTTGTGCCAGAGAACTTGTGTTTCACAGTGAGCCTGAAGAAACTGAATGTGGGGAAGAACTTTGCAGATCTAACAGCCTTGCCAAGATCAATTGGGAATCTTGAAATGCTTGAGGAGTTGGATATAAGTGATGATCAAATAAAAGTATTGCCAGAGTCATTCAGGTTCTTGTCCCAATTGAGAGTTTTTCGAGCCGATGAAACTCCTCTAGATGTGCCACCAAGAGAAGTTGTCAGGTTGGGTGCTCAGGTAAACTGTACTTAATGACTTTGGCCTAGCTATTTTTATTCTTTCTATTGCTCTGTAAGTATTAGATGAGCTTAACTTAGTACTAAATATGGCTTGTTTTTCTTCACCAGGCAGTTGTTCAGTATATGGCTGATTGTGTGACCAAGCAGGAAGCAAAAAGTCTTCTGCAATCAAAGAAGAAGAAGGGGCTTTGGTTATGGTTTTGCTCACTATTTTGCTCTACTCGGAGATGATTTTAATAAACTTTGTTCCTCACTTTGCACTTAATTTTGGTGCCTTGTATATATCTTGGAACGCCATATTCTTCTCAGCAAACTGTTCGATGTGATATTTTCAGTAGAGCGGATGATCTCTGAGCACCAAAGTTAGGGATTCAACGCGTCGCTGCACACAAAAATTAAGCTGTTCCATATTTGTGGGTCTGAGTGTTTACTACAATGACAATGGATATTTGTTCTCTGTCTGTCTTTTGCAAGTGAAATGGAAAATAATGTAAAACCATCAACATTGTATCATGTGTAAAATTTTATATTTCTTTTTTACAATGACGACACAAAATTTTAAACTCATGACTTCATGCAAATTACTCGAACACAGACTGTAAAGTAATTTTGTAGTTTTACCTTGCACTTTTCCATTGTCTTGCTCTATTGTCTGACTTCAATTTGAAGATTCTTCTGCATCTGCATATACCACTAAAATGCACTGGTTGGATCTTGGAAGAGAAAGGCAAGAGGCTATAAAAAACGAAAAGAAGATTATTCTATTGTTTTCCTCAGTTTTTAACCCAATTTTGTTCGAAGCTAACAAGAAGATTTTTTTATCAAATGAAAAACTTGTCGACTGACACCGCGATGTTGTATGTTTCAAATAATAATAATAATAATAATAATAATCTATATTTATGTTTCCCTGTGTTATTTAATATTTAGCAAAAAAAAATTAATAATTAGAAGTTGTAAGTCAGAATGACAAGCAATACAACTGGTTAATCCAATCTGAATATGATTAGGAAGACAGCATTTGAAAAATACGTCCAATTATTAATGTTTTGTCGTTAGCTTGGGTAAAATACTATTTTTGATAATGCTGCAGCCTGCCGTATAGTTTGACCTGTTTAAAAAATGGTTTCAGAATGGAATAAATAGAAAAACAGCTTTCAGGGATTGCAATAATCTTTTAATTAAACCATGGGCTTAAATTCTGGTGTCACAGTGTTAGTATTCCTGTAGATATGATATGATATTAAACAAAGTCACCCTGTCCTCTTGCTGGAAATCTTTTTTTTTTTCATTTATTTAGTAGCAGAGAGTCTTTTTTATTATACGCTCACATGTATTATTTCTATTAATTTTTAACAACATAAATAATTTTATTTTAAAAAAAAATTAGGAAGTAATATGTAAGATTTTAAGATTTATATATTATTTTTATTATCCATTTAAATTTAAATTGGATAATCAATATTTTCCTCCAAAAACTTAATCAATCCAAGTGGATATAATTAATTTTCGTTTTTATTAAAACTAATTAATATAATATTTAAAATTTTATTGATAAGTGATAACGTCGACATAGAATTAGAGTGTGTTGATGAATATATCAGTGATAAGATATTAGAATTAATCTTGTTAGCCAGGTATATAAAGATTAATGAACTATAGACCACTGCACATACGGTGGATTTCAACCAAAAAAAATTAAAATTAAATAAAAGTTTATTTTTTTTATAAAAGATGAATATTCTTAATATTTGATTATTTTTTTAAAAAATAAATTTTAATATTTAACAGTAAAAATACTTATACTTCTAAAAAGTAAAATTTATCATGTTTACTGAAAAGTTAATCTGCATAAATTCATAGTACATTAACATTTACATCCATGTTGAAGTTTAGAATTAATTGAGTAAAAAGTTATCAAGGCTTAACCATAATGACACGATTTGAGTAATTAAACTGTAAACATTGACATTAAGCAAGTACAGAAATGGAGAGCACATAATTAAGCGGTCAACAGTCGTAGGTTCGGACTATTTCTTTAAGTTAAGATAATCTGAATTCTAAAGATTTCTTTTGTTGTTTATAGACAAATTGGATAAGCATGAAATGAAGATGTCAAGGTGGGTATCAACCATGGGCCGACATTGACACATTGTGGGCACTTGGCCCTACTTAATTTTTTACCTCTTTATTTGATTTGATAATATAATTAAGTTTTCGATTATTACATCCATTTAATTTTAATTTTATATTCTTATTGCTTTATTAAAATTAATAAATTGTTAAGACAATAGGTGATAGTCTAATAATAAAGAATTTGAAAAAGGAATTTCAATAATATATTAAAGATTTTAAGTTTTAATTTCTCCATTGCTAATGTTAAAAAAAAATAAATTATTAATATTATCATTTAAGAAAACATACTGAGAGAACTAATTTATTATAAGAATAAAATCAATAAATTATGATATATTTTCTTAAATGATCAAAATATAAAATATCATTTAAGATCATATATTTAATAAAAATTATATATTTCTATATTTTAATATAAATTATTAATATAAAATTAAATTGTCAAATTTAAATATCTATCTTCCTCGTACTATAAATCACTTATTTCATTAAATCATATCACTCAAAATTATTTATATAATTTGTACATATGTGTCAATAAAAATACATAAGTTTCATATTATATATATATATATATTAAGCTTTAGCTTACTTTTTAAATTTATTTTAAGATATTTATTAATTTTATTGATGGAAACATATTATATTTTTTTCTTATAACAATTACCCACAACTCTTTTTATATTTTATAATTTTTTATTGAAATATTATGTTATATAATAATAATGTATTTTTTTGGGATAAATTTTTTTACGTATTATTATATGTAAATATTTGTCCCTTAGAGTTCTGGGTGCGCCAATGATATAAACCGTCCTGGCTCCCGAATTCCATATGTACACCCATCTGATTTGGAACTCAAAAATAGCTATGAAATTATTGTCAAGTGAAAAGTGAAGAGAATGAATGACAAAAATAAGAAATCTATAAAAGAGGAAAGTGCATGGTAATTTATCTGAAATCAAATAATCTAAGCCCCCAAGAGAAAAAATAAATAAATAAAGAAGCAATGAAAAAAAATGCACTCATCTCAATTCGGCTAGAACAACATTACACTCATTTTTTCCTCTATTTTAAAAATTTACACTACATTTCTCTAATTACAAAACACACTACACGTAAACATATATTAAATTTTTCCATTAATTTTTCATTAAAATAGCTATTTTTCCTTTTCAATGTCTTAACGATATCATTTGACTAATTAATAACCTTAGAATAAGTTTAGCATTTTTTCACCAAAAGAAAACATTTAAGAGCAAATTTTTTTATAGTAATCATAATTTTATAATTATCTAATTTTATTAGGCAAGAAAAACTAAACGAAGAAAAACTTATAATAAAAAAATTGAACCCATATTTTAAAAATGGACTTATAAGAATTACTTTCATCTACAAAAATTAACTAAAAAAAATAAGACCCATGACATGTCTGAAAAAAACCTAAAAATTCCTAATTGTATCTAACAAATAAACAAAAAAAATTCACAAAAGAAATTGTGAGCAAATATATGAAATTTGTGGGGTAAGTGTACACACAAATTTTGTGTATTAAATTAAAAAAATTTTATAACAAATTATAATTTTTAATTCCTTAATTTGTAGCAATTCTCTCTTTACTGTAATTCTTTAATTAACTTACTAATTTTGTCAAAGGTCTTCAGACTTGATCTCTTCCTTTCACTTGAACTTGAATTTTTTTTTCCTAATTTGATGAAAAAGAGGGTCTTTATGCATAATATCTTACTTTAATAAGAAATTAGGAATCATCTTTTCGAAGGTTGCACAAAACTTCTTGAAGATGGAAGCATTTATGTCACAACTCAAAAATTCTAGTCATTATCGGCGTGAATATTAATCCTTTCTTGTTGATAATCACTAACCTTTTACTCTTATTCCTATTTGTAATCATATTTGTTTTCCCTAACTAATCACTTAAATTTCATTGGTTATCTCAAAGATAATAACTGAAAGGAGAAAGACAAGCATGTGGAAAATAAACATACTTCATAATTTATACTGACATTGCCCAATAGGCACGGGCAAGGATTGATACATAGTTTCACAATTTACTTACAATTTCAAAAGAAACAACTTTTCCAACTTCCTAAGAACTAGGAGTCTCTCCCTATGTCCTTTCTCAAATAGAGCAATCAAAAGAAGTTAAATTAATCTATATTTTATCATAACCTAAAAAGCATAGGTTAATGTAACTAAACCCTACGATCCTTTTATTTATAGTTTTCCAAAAGTCAGCAAAATGTCAAATTTGATAGTAGACCTTTATGGGTCAAACCATCTTAAAGTCATCATAAGGAGGACATTGTGTGGCCCTTAAAAGAATTTGTCCTCGAATTCTGGATAGTAATAGTAATTTAACTAGAATAGTCAACGGTTGTAAACAATACTTTACTAAACAAATATTATATTCGCCTTTTACCAAATAATCAAGGATATTTTTCTCACATATCGGCTTCTAATTCCCACATGACCTTTCATTCATCATGTCATCTCCACATTACTTTAACCATCAGAACTTCTTTGGATCTTAGCTTTTGAACTTGCTAATCGAGAACAACTACCAATTGCTCCTTATAGGTTAGTTAGGTGTCCAATTGGACTGGTTCTTCCCTAATGATATGAGCTTGGTTCGAAACATATTTCCTTGGCATGGAAACATGGAATACCAAGTGGATTCCTTGCATTTTAGATGGCAATTCTAGCTGATATGCCATGGCTCCTACATATTTGGAAATTCAAAATGGCCCAATATATCTTGGCCCTGACTTTCCCTTTTTACCAAATTGCATGACTCCTTTTATAGGAGATACCCTAAGGAACACTCAGATCATCAACCTTAAACTCTAATTCCCTTATTCTTTTATTCAAATATGATTTTTGTCAATCTTAAGCCATCTCTATCATATCACAGATTAATTGCACTTTTCCTATGGCATTTGCTACAAGGTTTAGATCTAATAACCTTGCCTCACTAGGCTCAAACTAACCAATTGGAAACCTACATTTCAAATAATGCCATTTGAATATTGGCTTGGTAATTATTGTTGTAGGCAAATTTAATAAGCAACAAATACTTTTCCCAACTTCCCTCAAACTCTATTATGCAAGCTCGAAGCATGTCCTCCAAAATCTGTATTATTCACTTTGATTGGCCAGTGGTCTGTGGATGAAAAACAGTACTAAATTGTAATTGAGTGCCTAATGCTTGTTGGAATGATTGCTAAAAATAAAAGGTAAATTGAATGCCATGACCTAAGATAATCGTTAACGGTACACTATGCAAAGGAACTATTTGATCATGATAAATCTATGTATATTAAGCAACTGAATAAGTCATCTTGATAGGCAAGAAATGGGCTGATTTAGTTAAGTGATCAATGATGACCCAAATCGATTCATAACCCTTTAGTGACTTTGGCAAACCAATTAGGAAGTCCAATCGTAACACTTTCCCACTTCCATTCTAGAATCTTAATGGATTGATGTAACCTTACATGACATTGATGTTTTGCCTTCACTTGTTGACACATGAAGCATTTAGTCACATAATCAAGCACATCTTGCTTCATCCCTTCCTACCAAAACATCTCTTTTAGGTCATGATACATTTTAGACACTCCTGGGTGCAATGTATATTAGGAGTTATGAGCTTGGTGTAGCAAATCATTACAAACACTCGAAGGAGCCCATATTTGTTCTTTATTTTTAAGCTCACCTGCCTCATTGATTACAATTTTATAGTTTAGCTTTGTTTTCACTTTTTGTCTAAGAGTAATGTATTATGGGTCCCATTTTTTAGCTTCATTGACATGATCAATCATTACTGATTGTACTGACATGTGGGCTAAAATTCGGGTTTAATCCGGAACTTCTAGTTGCACTCCTAGCTCTGCTAATTCTAGGTAGAAACATATTAACTTTTCTTCTCTAGAAAGAAGATAAGCCAATCCACCCACCAACTTTCGACTTAACGTATCTACTATCATGTTTGCCTTACCAGGATGATACTGTATCAAACACTCATAATCCTTTACTAGTTCCATCCATCTCCATTGTTGAAGATTAAGATCTTTTGTTTAAAAATTTATTTCAAACTCTTGTGATTAGTGTAAATTTCACATATTTCTCTATATTGGTAATGTCTCTATATTTTCAATGCAAATATTTATAGCTGCCATTTCCAGATCATGCGTAGGGTAGTTCTGCTCATGATTCTTCAGTTGTTGTGATGATGCATAGGTAATGACTCTTCCATTTTGCATCAATACACATCCTAGGCCAATTTAGGATGCATCGCAATACACTGTATGGCCACTTGTCCCAGAAGGTAACATCATTACCAAGGGTATCGTCAAACATTTCTTTAGTTTTTGGAAGCTTTCTTCACAAATAGGGGTCTAATCAAATCGTACCCCTTTTCGAGTAAGCTTGGTCAATGGCGTTGAAATCTTAGAGAAATCTATAACAAACTTCTAATAATACCCAACTAACCCCAAGAAACTTCAAATCTTTGTGACTGTCATAGGTCAAGGCCAATTCTTTATAGCTTCTACTTTCTAAAGATTAACTTGTATCCTTTTTTGTGACACTACATGACCAAGAAATTTAACATTGGTTGTCTAAAATTTGTATTTAGAAAATTTTGCATAACACCTATGTTCTCACTAAGTTTGTAACATTATTCTCAAGTGTTGGTGATGATCCTCCTCACTTTTAGAATATACTATGACATCAATGATAAAACAACCATGAATGTATCCAAATATGGTTTGAAAATTTGATTCATTGGGGTCATAAAAATAGGTGGAGCATTCGTTAAATCAAATGACAATATGAGGAACTCATAGTGTCTATAACATGTATGAAAGGCAGTCCTAGGTACATCTTCCTTGCGACTCTTCAACTGGTGATAACCTAATCTCAAATTTATTTTCAAGGAATATCTTGCTCCTTGCAGCTAATTGAATAAATCATCAATATGAGGGAGACAAGGTTTATTCTTGATAGTCATCTTATTCAATGGATGGTAATCAATATACAACCATAATGATCTATCCTTCTTTTTTACAAGAGCACAGGTGCTCCCCATGGCGAAACACTCAAACGAATAAAACTCTTATCAATTAACTCTTGTAGCTGAGTCTTCAGCTTTTTCAATTCCATTAGCATCATATAATAAGGACGGATATAAATAGGTTCCGTGCTAGGCATAAGGTCAATAGTAAATTCAATTTCCCAATCTGGTAGTAGCCCAAGTAATTCATCTGGAAATATATTGAGAAATTCTCATATCATCGAAACCTCACTCGGATATGGAATAATTCGATCTAGCTCTCATACTACTGCTAGATAAGCTATACACCCCTTATTTAACAACTTCCAAGCTTACATGTTTGAAATCAAACTAGTGATCTTAGATAATTGTTTTCCTTGAAAGACTACAGGAAAAATTTCATCCACGCGAAAGGTCACTGTTTTATCAAAATAGTTCAACCACGTGGTATTGAGACAACTAATGCATGCCTAGGATACATTATAATCAATTATTTCTAATACAACTAGATTCGCAAACACCTACTTATCTCCTATTGTCATAGTATAATTTATGAACAAACAGACGATAGATAAGTTTTACTAGGGTCATCACTACTAATGGTGATTCCATTAGTTCATTGGATTTATCTAATAAGTTAACAAATTTCTTTGTGATAAAAGAATGAATAGCTCTAAGGTCAAACAATACCTAAGCTTGAAAATCATATATTTTCAAGATATATGAAACTATAGTATTTGAGGCTGGGGCCTCTTATCTAGTACGATTATATAACCTTTTCGTGGCTTTATTAGGATTTCTCCCTCGGTTACTCTTTTCATTGTTCTTACCAGTTGATGTTGTGCTCTTACTAAAGTTGTAGACTATGTCACCAACTGATTTTGAGGTCTGGATTGATAATTCGCACCATATCTGAAAGCATTAACACCTATAGGGCATTCTCTCACTTTATAACTGGACTGACTATTTCGAAAACATCTAGTCAGATCCTTTCTACAAGATTCATAATGACTTGTGTTACAAATCTTACATCACGGTGTGTTATCATTAAAATTCCCCTAACTTTGAGATGTACTCCTTTTATGGAATAGAACAGAAGCGGTCGAACCCAATTGTCCTTCCATGTTCCTTCTTGCAGGTAGATTTTGCTGTCAATGGGGTCCAATAGAGTTCCCTCTTAGCTCCCTCAATTTAAGATCTTTTCTTATTATCAAATGATGCTTCTCTTTCATGGCACTCTTTAGACCTTACTTTGACCCATAAGGCTTGGTTCATAACTTGCTAATATGTTGTGTCTGATTTAACCTTGACACAATCAAAATAATAGTCACAAAGTCCTTGGACAAATCTTTCCACCTTTATAGCCTCATTAGGAATCAAATTAGCAACATATCAAGAAAGCAGAGTGAAATGAGTATCATACTCATTCACTGTCAGGTTTTCTTGTCTGAGAATTTCAAATCTCTGGGTGTTCGCTTGCTAAACACTGAAAGGGAAAAATCTATCAATAAAGGCTTCTTGGAATGTTGCCTAAGTCAATGGTTTTGCATTAGCTATTCACCCCTCAATAATTCCAACATATCAATAATATGCCAAATCATCTAATTGATATCCCACTGATTCTATCAATAAGGGTTTAGAACACTGCAACATCCTATGATATCTTTCAATCTGATATAGAAATTGATATGGATCCATAGAAGGAACAATTTCGACATAACTAGGTGGCTTCAACTTTAGAATTCATGTATAATTATTAGTCTATTCTCTTGCTTATTTCTAGCATGAAAATTTTAGTCTTGATTCTGATTTTGTGTTAATGCATATACCAGGTGATTCATAGCCTGCTAAACTAAATTTTTTGTCTATGAAGGGACTTCAGGATTATCACTGACTTCGTAATATGGATTTTTCATCCAATAGACAAGCCTCCATTACCAGACTCAGATTCTTGACCTTCTTACCTTTTGGTTCTTACCATATTCTATATTACGAAATTAGTCAGATTCTTAAGACATTTAAGGCTTCTAATTCAACTTTACTAACACCAACACTTATTTCACCAAGTCAATGGGAATAGTATAAGTAATACGTGCTCGCAGGTGTATGTGCTACTAGTATTGCTCATATTAACATTTGATGAAACCACCACCACTATACAACTCTTTACCACTTAACATATAGACCTATACTCATAGGGTTAACCTAAACCATTGCTCTTATACCAAATATGTCACAACCTGAAACCCTGGTCATGACCAGCATGAATATCAACCCTCTCTTGTTGATATTCACTAGCTTTTTACTCTTATTCTCATTTGTAATCATATCTATTTTCCTAATTAACCACTTAAATCTCATTGGCTATCTTGAAGATAATAACCAAAGGAAGAAAAATAAGCATGTAGAAAATAAACATACTTCATAATCTACACTGACATCACTAAATAGGCAAACTCTAGGATTGGTACATGGTATCATAGTTTACTTATAGTTTCAAAAGAAATAACTTTTCTAACCCTCCTAAGAACTAAGAGTCTCCCTAAAACTGTTAGTCATATATAGGTGCCCTAAAGTCAATTTAATTGGGCTCTACTGCATCTATAACTAAGCGATTTGTAGATTTGGATACTAAAGGTTGAACATTCATCTTATATTGCATATTATGTTCATATTTATGACTTATGCATAATTAAGATGAAGTCCATAGTGAGAAGTTAATTCATTCAATCAATCAATCTTATAAGGGATATGGGATTGTGAGTGTGATTGTTAATGATGTAAACTTCTACACCAAAATGACACTAGTCAAGATCTGATACTTAGGCGCTATCAAGATCTATTAAGACTAGATGATGTGATATTTCTCATTTGATGACAGTCATCCTCACAGGCTGAGATGCAAGTGAGTTACATCAGAATACGCATGTGGACATGACTCAGTTAGTTTGGAGAAACGTAACTGACAATCATGATCTTGTTTGACCCGTTTAGAGATACTGTATGGAACTGCATCATCAGTTAATCTCCAAGTGATATTCGCATGACTGATCCTTTGACTTGAGATTGTGGGATGCCTTTTGCATGAAAGGTTATACTTTTACCTAGTCAAATGTGACCCTAGCCACGAGAAACTATAAAGGCTTGTGTTGGGTATTTCTGGAAGTGCAGTTAAGTATTGCCTAATCAAGAAAGGATTCATTACTACTCATTTGAGTGATATCCAATGGCCACTCAACGAATTAGTTTGACTGTTAAAATCCTTGCAAGGTTGAATGAGACTCAAATAGGATTTGAGTGCTTATGAGACAAATTGGATTTGTGTGCTCGAATTTAATTAAGTCAAATAATTCACGATATTAAGAAAATATGATTAGTTATAAAGGTTGACTGTCATCCATACCTTTGACTAATCCAGATATTGTAATAAAAGGATTGTATCATGCA
>JANHAO010009162.1:0-18644 GCA_026873985.1 Saraca asoca
GCACAAGGGATTAATAAAGCTTAAAGATTTATGTTAAGATCTTGTTCTTCCATTCTACATTCAATTGCTGGTCAGTTATTTCCTATTTCTTCTCTATTTTGCAGTGAATATCTAAGTTTAATGGCTTCATTTGATTTAGATATTAAATGATTGTTACTTAATGATCTATTATAGGTAGAGGATAGGAAAATTAAGCAATGCATTAAGCTTTTGATGTGTTTTTTGCTTGACTGAATCTTGACTATTTAGGAGGGATTCATAAATCATTCCAAGGCTTTTTGTTATGGTTTTCATCAACTGAATGAATTTTAAGTGATCAAGGATACATTAATCTCAAGCTAGTTAATTTCCTTGGGCTGGTTGCTTGTTATTTGTTGTGTTTCTGTTTCTGTTTTATTAGTGTAGTTATAGCTTAGTTTTCTGCCAACCCCCCCTTTATTTTCAGCTCCTAATTGATTAATATCATCCATAAATGATCTTGGATTCGACCTGGGTTTGCCATATGCTACAAGTAGTTAGGTAACTCAGTTTTATAAATTTCTAATTTGATTAGCCACGACAACCGAACTATCAAGCGTCATTCAATTAGTGTGGTTATTGTTCTGTTATTTTGTAGTATAAAAAGATTACAGGATAATGTGTATGAAAGTTCTCATCCATAATGTCACTACTTCCTAACCACTATCCCTTCATCTCTCCCAAACTTCAATGAGGTTTCTCGCATAACCCTTACAGGTATTTACAACTTTATTTCTCTCATACTTCAAAACTTAACTAATACAAATATTTATAACTCAAATATTTAATTAACAAGTACTCACAATCCCACTATAACATAAAAACCTAATTTGAATTGGAAAATAACTCATAATTGGAAACTCAAACTAATTGATAACAATAAGAATTTAGATCAAACTTAGCAATCTCCACCTTGACACAAATTCCATCATTTTCATCAAATTTTTATGCTGCATCTATTGCTGAACAAGATTGTTTATAAGGTGCCAACCATAAAAGTCTACCACATTAAAATTTCTTCAAAAAATGTTATAACCATCTTCCTATCAACTAGGTCCACCTCAATCAAGCGTTATAAGCTTCATTAGAGTTTATATGTAGGCACCTCCATCATCTATAGGAACACCTCAACTTATGAACACACTTACGAATTAGATCTTCAAAACACACGATATTCTTATCTATAAGCATCTTTATAATTTGCAGGAACAGAAAACCTTATAAACACTCCCACAAACTAGATCTTCAAAACACACACACAACAAGTACTTTTCATAGTTAGCAATGATGTCTTCACAAATCTTCTTCTCTTAGCATACACACAGTATAGGTACTCTCCCTCTTCTCTACTACTAGTATTTTCCTCAAATCTTCATCTGTATCATTAACTATAACTCTTTCATTCTTGCTCAGGCCAAAACCATCTACCTCAATAGCATTATCATTCATCATCTTCAATTCGTGCGAGATTGAACTCTATCTTCATAGCATCAATATTTGTCATTTTTAACTCATACGCAATCAAATAAGCTTTACAACATCACCATTCATCATGCTAAAATTCTCAACAAGCTCATACTATTTTGAGTTACTACTTTCACATAGGACTGAACCTAATTTGATACCATTTGTTAGGAAAATTTTCATCATTCCAAATAAACTAGCATAAGGCAATCGAAACAATCAAAATAGTGTAATAATAAACAAGCAATTTAACATGGAAAACCCCAAGCTCTAAGAAAACAAATCATAAATAAAAAGAGATTTACTATAATAAAAAGATTATAGGATAATATATGTAAAGTTTCTTACTTATAACTACACAACTTCCTTACCACTATCTATGCATCTATCCTAAACCTCTATGAGGGTTCTCACATAAGTCCTGTAGGCATTTACAATATTATCTCTATCATACCTCAAATCTTAACTAATACAAATATTCATAACTCAAATATTTGACTGGTAAAAACTCACAATCCCACTGAAACACAAAAACTAAACTTGAATAGAAAAATGATGTAACACTTTAGTAAATGATTTAAATTAGTAGTAAGTTTATAAAATTGTGTGTTAAAAGCATATAATTTATTGTTTAAAATGCATTTTAATTGCTAGGAAAAAATTTAGAAGTAGGTATATTTTAGTGAGTCAATATTTTTTTCTTTCTGGGGTTAAATTGTAATTTTTCCTTCTTATTTTTATTTTTATTTTTTTTCTTTTCTTCCCTTTTTCCCCTTTGTTTTTTTGGCAAGCGTAGACCCCCTGCTTTTCTCTGCTTCCTGAAAGCTCCCTGTTCCCGCGCTCCCCCTTCTTCTTTCCTTTGTCGTTCTGGCACGCCGGTTCTTCCTTTCTTCTTCCTTTCATTTCTCCGACTTTTCTTCTTCTTGCTGGCTCTCTGGATTGAGCTTTGTCCGAAATCGATCAGCAACAGAGCATTTCTGGTGCTTTACTTCAGCTCCTTCTCCCTCTACTTTTTCCCTGTAGCTGGAACCGCTAGTGTCACCGACTTTTTTCTTCCTCTGACCACTCTCACTCCAAGCACGGTTGAGTTCTGCTTCTCTTCCTCCCATCTGAAGTGCCGAATAGCTCCTTTGGCCTCCTCTGTATTTTTTTTTCTGCATCTCCGGCATCTACTCCGACCGCCATGGTCGATCTAGCTCGCCGCCGTGCTCCCCCTTCAGCTGCTGCCGTTCCAAGTGTGGTAGCTATTCTGTTTCAGCTCATTTTCTTATTCTGCCGGTCATGCTGCCTCCGACAATTGGTGTTTTCCGGTCGGTGTACTCGTCGGTGGTAACCAACCGCTCATCACTCTTCAACGGTTGGTGGCTTCATTCTGCCTTTTCTGTGTTTATCTAGCAGAATACTCAAACCCTAATCATATACTTGATAGTGAGTACATTGTTTTCCTTCTTTAACTTCAAAATTTCTTTGACATTTAGAATGTATCATTTTATTTGGAAACTGATTCTAGAAAATTTTGATAAGTGTTGACCATTAGGTATTGTTAATTTAGTTGTGATTCAAGAAAAAGAAAATTTAAGGTTATCTTGCCATTAAAGGTGAGTTGATAATTTTATTCTTTTTGTGAATCTCTTTTTATAAAAATAAATTTTTTGTTACTTAGAACATCACAAATTTTTGAGTAACTAGAATATTGTTGGTAACTTGTTTTGAAATCATAACCATATGTTATAAATATATATATATATATATATATGAATATGAAGCACTGTAGTGTACATATTCTTTTTATATTAATTATTGCTTATGGAACTAGTGACTGTATTGTTTTGCTATATTGGATCTCTGAAATTATTGAACTGTATATTACTTGAACCGAATGACAACATTGTCGGATCATTCAATTTATGAATTGGTTGAAATTGGCTCTTGACTTCTGCATACATATTGTAATACAAAATATTTTTGTTGATTGAACATTTTTGAAATATGAATCTATTGTAAATTCGTTTAGAGAATCTCCACGTGCACTTGTGATTAGAATTATATCGGCTGAAGTTATAAGGGGGAGTATATCCGATGGATGAATAAGGTGTATGAAGATGATTGATATTTGTTTGGTAGGGTTGTATTTAGGAATTGCTCTTTGGACTCCAATTGTAATTAGAAAGTTAGAATTCTTCTGATATTTAATTATTTGAGATTTATGAAAGACTCAAATGATTTCTTTTAATTTATTTTATGATGGGTATTTCTCAAAATGTTATACCTTGCATCTTAATTTTTAATTTGTTGATTAACATTTTTATTGAATTTGATTCCCTTGATGAACTACAATTTTTGATTCACAATGTTTATAAACTGATGGTTACTTTTTGGTATATGTATGTTTTACTACCTAAATTTTGAACTTGAGTTTGTAAACAGAATTTTGGATTTTTCCAAGGGATTATTTGCTCACTGGGTTTCTTTGAAACTCACTCCGTTTTCTTTCTTGTTTTCAGAGCCTAAAGCCACTCCTATTGTTCACCCTCATCCACTGGTCTAGAGTTTGATTGGGTAGATTTCTTTTGTATAGCTTAAAAGCATGATGATAGTGTGTTTTGGCAGTTGGTATAGTTGAGTTGTGCATGTGGTTTTTGTTTGGTTATCGCCCAACAAGTTGTATGTATCGTGTTGTCTGGGCTTCTGTGGTCTTTGTTTTGTTGTTTAGGTTGCATGCAAGGCGTGTAGCTCTCATATGTTGTATTGGCCTAGCTCCAGAGTCTGAAAAATAGGAAATTGTATTGGATTTTCATTAGAAATCTGATGAAATATTTGATAATCATACCTATCTATTTGTGTTACATGTATAAGGTGTGTCACATTAAGGATGTTACTCTATAGTTAGGCTTGTAGAGGGTTTCTTAACGATGACCTTCTACACCAGTCACATGTTGTGAATCGGGGCGTGACAAATAACTCTGACGTTACAAAAACTGCATAGTCATATAAAACGTTAACAAAACATATGTAAAAAAGATCAATAAATTATAATGGAAACAACATTTTTTTCTCAACTTACGATTTGTGACGTCATTTAATGGATTTTGGAGTGCATTTTTGAGCATAAACTTCTTTGAACTGGTGTTATTGTTCATATCATCAGTTTTTAACTGATTTGATTAGATCCTACATCTAAACATTGAATAAAATAGAACATAGCATCGCTTTTTTGTACAAATAACGATACTTTCACAAAAAAAAAAAAAACAATTTTAATGTACTTACTATTTGTTACTACTGATAATGGGGTTCTACAGGAATTTGTGCAAGAAAACTGGACTATGCCGACATCCAAGTGGTTCTCATATGTTCCAAGTTGACTTGATGGAAACCCTACAAAATTACTTCATATGCAAGAGCAGAATCATGTACTAAGACAAGGTGATCTATACTGATATAAACTACCAAATAATTACAATCAATGATACAAAGGTACGATACACAAAACAATATTTCTAAATTTATACTAACCAAGTTTTAATTTCATTCGTATCACAGTTTTACAATCTAAAATCAATGTGAGATCAAATGTGTTTTGTAAGTACCTCATGCAGGTGATGCATCAGTCCCTGTAAGTGGAAATGATGGGGCAAGTGGAAAGCTACCTCCTTTTTATTTGCATGGATTATTTTTTTCTTTCTTAAAAATTCCCTTAATTTTATTTCCTTTAAGTATGATGGTCAGGTAAGTTTCCAGTAATATTTTATGGGATTATAAGCTCAATATTTGAAGTGAATTATAGAATGCAATAAAATTTATTTTTCATTAGTTGGTACATATGTGAGGCTATGTAGTTTCTTTATGAATGAATGGACTCATTTCTTTTTTTTTTTTCTAATTACAGCTGTTGTCTAGCCTTTAGTGCTGTCACTACTTGTAGCCTCGGATTTGTAAAGTTTATAGTCAGATTTTTTAGTTTTAAATAGGAATAAGTTCAAATAGGGGTTGGTTTAAGTTTCAATTGGCAAGACAAATTATTCATATGAGCACTTGGTTTAAGTTTTAAATGTCATAATGCAGGTTTTGAGCATCAGTTTCCATTGAGTAGTATTGTGATTGACATAAAATCAGTTTGGTTTGAGTTTAGGGTTAATGTTAGTTGTATGAAATATGTGTATAGTAGCTTGTTTAAATATCTTGTTGGGAACACCTTCAACTAATATTAGTGATGTAGATATTTTCAATTGTGATGAATTGAAATGGAAATATGTAGAAACCTTCATTCTAAAGAGGTTCAGGTGGAAATGGAAATTCTCCAAGTGGTGAGGATTTAAGAAAGTTTTACATTATTTCTGGACTAAGTAAAAAGGTATAGTATAAGATCAATTGTAATGTATATCAAACATTTTCTGCCAACTTTCTCTGTTGATATCATCTTTTACAGGTTGGACTTGAGCTGGTTCCAAAAGATTGTGATATGGACTAAGTATCTCCATTTAAATAGTCGAGCATTGTAAGCATGATCCTTGTATATAAGGTAACAGACATAAGAAGAATGATTTCTTAAGTGGGAAGTTAGCATTAATTACCTTTGATATTACAATTGGATCGCAATGTGGATTATTTACCCAGCATGTGGCTTGTTCATTTGCTGATGGCCACACATTGTTAGAATCATCAAAGACTTCCTTGGATAAAGGTAAATTTGAATATGTTGTCAACTATAGTACTAAGGTATCAATCATCCCTCTAAAAATTTTTTTGAAGTGTCTGTGAACCTTACAACTGATTGTATTAAACATTTTGAAGGCACTTTCAAAAATAGTGTCAATTTGCGGGCATTAACACTTCAAGGCCGCAGGAGTATATAGTCTCTTGGCTGTTGTGCTTTACAATACTAGAGATTTCAATCAGGAATGTCTTTGACGATGTTAAAACACTTTCTGCTCATTCATCACATGACTAGTGTAATATGTCTTTGGTTTAAGTTATTTTAATTGCATATGCAAGTTGTAGTCAGGCTTGATTTAAGTTTTGAGCACTTGGTTTAATTTTTGTAGTCATATGATCACTTGGTTTAAGTTGAGTATCATTTTTTGCTAAACAGCTATACCTAAACTGGTTTAAGTTTTAAATAGGGAAAGCTGCAGTCAGAGTTGGTTGTGAATATCACTTTCCATGGAGTTTGTTAAATATTTGCTTCAGGATTGCATGTGATTTTTATTATTTGCTTCAAATATTTGAATTAGTATTCCTAGTCAGTAAGTTGTTTTTCTATTTATTCCAAATATTATAAATGTAAAGGATGCTGATGAATAAAGTGTAGAATTCCTTTACTGTATTACATACCTCTCTTCTCTTAGTATTTTTTTTTCCGTTTAATTCACTATTTTTATTTCTGAAACCAACAGAGTTGTATCTTGATTAACATAAAATCAGATGCTTTGAGTTTAGGGGACAACTCTTCTCTTAAAACAAGTATTTTCCTCATCTTAAAGACAATGGAATCACATGTATCTAACAATCTGTGTCTTTTCGAGTGTGTAATTTTATAGCAAGGTAACATTTTTATGTCACTAAGCAAGAACTCCATGCAAGAAATTGTGGCTTTAGCAGCTTCTGATTTTTTTAGTTGATTGTGAGACCAAATACTGTCAAGAAAAAGAGGCATAATATTGATGCTTTATTGTTGTTTAGTACCTTGCTTTGTTTTATTGACATATTATTACAATTTGTGAAGAATTGCAATTTTTACAGTTACATGATAGGGAGGTATCTTGCTTTACGGTATAGTGTTCAATGATCTCAGTTGCAAGTTTGCTCTAAGTTTTGGAATGTAACTATGCCATTTTTTGTCCTTTTTAAGTTAAAACGTATTTGGTTTGTCTTTTTTGGTTTCTTGCTCGAGTAGGCTTACCATGTTCTTTTTGGAGAACTATATGCCAGGAAAAAATGCAGTAAGGGATGGTGTTCTATACTGGCATGAAGTGATAGTTGTGTACACCGGGTGATTGAAAAGTAAAGTATATGAAAGAGCAAAATTTTAGACATGTATTGTAAATTATGCTGCTTGCTAGATTGTTGTTTTGTAAAGTGTATGGTAAATTCCTCTATCCTATACTGTCTATAGGGTTCTTCCAAGTGACAGATACCTTTCTATACTACCTATAGGGTAAATACAAAACAACCATCTATTATAGCATGCCATTATAATTTATCATTAAGTATGGCCTGACCCATTCTCAAATATTCATGGCATATATCAATAGGGGTATTTCTAGCCAAAATTTTTGAAATTGAACTTCTTAATGATGGATCATCTAAAAACTACAACTCTTCTACCGGGACCTCATGTTAGTTCTGCTAAAGTTGTTCAATGTAACCTTCATTCCATCTTGTTTGGTCATTCATAATGCTAAAATAGTGTTTAAGCAACCATGAAAAGAAAATTAGAATGCCATTTTGTTGAATATTTCTTTTGTTTTAGTGTAGGACAACTCAGTGTCTCCAAGTAAGGAAATCATGTTCTCTTTACGAAAAATCATGTCGAAATGGGTGCAATTTGTTTCTCTGGCTGTAGTATGGCAAGCCATGGGTATGACAACATAAGTTCAGCTATCAAACCATCAACTACTCACGGCTGTTTTCATCATTGTTGCAACGGCTTATAGTAGAATTTGTCTTCACCCTCTTGACCAAATTTCTGTTCATACTCTCATGTATATCCTTTCTTGCTGCTATCCTCCTCAACCTAGCTTCATTTTGTTTAGGAGCATCCGTCCGAATACAACTTGATATTGTCAAGACTCAGACATTCATACCGTGTCATTGAACATATATCATCAAAAAAGTTCTATATCCCTAGTTGTGATTCCTTCTGCAGGTAAATGAGGAACTCTTTATGGATTCTAGTAGAGAACACAATGTGAAATCATCCTCAAATCACATGAAAAAATGAATGGAAGCAGGGTTTTTCCCCATCACAGATGTTCAAGTAATATGAGTAACTGAAAAAATCTCAACTGCTTGTCAATTATGTTGGAAATCGAGAGCTGATTGGTGGTTTCCAACAACAAAATCAACTACTGAAGGTATGTATTGGAATTTACATCGAAGGAAACTTCAGTCATACCACAACATTTATGACATGCTTAGGATAGAATTCCTTTAAATATTATAATTAAAAAAGCTTCTTCATGGTTTATAGTAAACAGTTGGTCAAAATGGACTCATATAAATGGTAATATATATGTTTTAAATCTATGGTAAAAGGATATACGCTTTAAATATTATAATTTTGTTGTCATATTTTCCTTACATAAGTCATCTCTAACTGTATATATCGCCTGTTTTTCTTGTATCCTTGCAACTCTAGGAGAATGTGGTAGAGAAATTTGACACAATAATAGGTTCCTTCACTAATTTCGACAATGAATTCTCTCAAATGATTCATATAACCAAGTCTCACAAATTCTGGGGAGATTTGGAATGTGTGTCTATAAGAAATGGTGTGGGCTTGAAGGCTAGACTCTCATGGGCCACTTTGCATTCCCTTCTCCATTCCGATGAATATCTGGTTCGGTGAAATGCTTATAGCTGAAATTAGTGGGGAAAGAGATAGAAGTATATATGTTCTAATATTAAAAACCTTCAACAGAAAATTGCAAACGTAACCATTCAAGATTCTCCAGATACATCTGATGTTCCATTGGCCATTTCACCTATGTGTGGACTTTTAAAGTCAAAAACACAACCACATTGGATGAGGATTTCTATTTGTTCATGAGAGGCTTCTTATGAGATGCAAATTTTTTTTTTGGATGAGCACGAAATGCAACACTCAAGCATCAGTGGTCTGAGGCATGGACTGAGATTGGCATCTTCAAAAAGCTAAGCATTGATAGACATAATGAGCAGTGCTTTGTATTTAATGTTTCATATTAATGAAATAGACAGCATGAATATTCTGAAAGTAATGTTTTTGAACTCAGAATGCTTCTTGGCCATACCTCATCTTACTATAATAGATAATATGGCATAATGCATGGTGAACCTTGCTAAATATGAAAAACTGGTATAAGGAAATCGATATGCTTTGGGAAATAAATTTTTTGGGAACTTTTTTTTCATGTAGTAACTTGCCATTATCTTTTAGTCATTAGTAAACTGTCTAAATCAGTGGCTGAATAATAAAATAGCTATAAATCTATGGTAAAAGGAATTATTCCACTTTCAAGCTTGCTTTTAAATTAAAAGAAATGCAGAAATATTTTGCAAGGATAATATGTGCCATGATATATGTAAATAGCAAAACTCATAACATCTCTATTGAGTTCAACTAAGGCACGTAAACAACTTAATGAACGTAGGATGACTAATGTTCGACACAAAACAAATACTACATGTAGAAACCAATCCAAGGCTGTATATAGTCAAAATGTGATGAAAACCAAACTACATGAGATCAACTTCAATTCCAAACTCCTCATGGGGAAACCAAACCAGGGGTTATGTAGTAAATGTGACAAACCAGAATCGATTGTCACATAACTGTGTAACAACCTCTTTCCTACTATTGTCTTCAACACCATGAGTGAATATTTGCCAGTGAGTGTTGTCAATCATTTCATCCAGGAAATGTATCATGTACCTAGTACACAGGAATTCATCGGACAAAATAAACCATGGAGTCTTAAGGTGAGAAAAACTACCAAAACATCTTATCTTGGTCTAAATTGATTGACCCTTGTCTCCATCCTCCAAGATCCATAAATTGCATAGATAGTCCTCTTGCCCTTCCTGAGAGTATGCTGTGATGCCAAGCTTACCCATATATTACACCAGAGCTATGTTAGAATCTTTTCTACTCTGAGGACAGTCAACCTCTCCCATAACCATGTCAGAAACGTTGTACACCATCCATCATGATGCATCATTTTGGTGTGGAAGCATAGTAGCAAATAAACAAACCCATTAGCACACAAATTACCCTCTCTAACGTATTGACACTTTAGCTATGTATACTCATTTTAATAGAGCTCTAAATCAGCAACTGAATAAACAACCAAGAACAAAAAGTGATGCCCTTCGTACTTTTAGGACAGCATAAGACTTTTTAAGGGTCGAGTTTCAGATTGAAGACAAATGCAACAACTCTATGATGATGAACCTCCCTCCTAAGTCCATAAATCCTCCTTGACTTGTGAGTTGATGGATTCCGCAGGTGAAGAATCATTCCATATAGAGGATGCTCGCACCCAATCAAAATGAGTCCATCACATGAACAGACAACATCATTACATAACGTATATTTCATAAATTGAGGTGATTTAACGAATTCCATGCAGTTAGTTTTTGGTTCAAGGATAAAGAACTTCTGGATCTTGAATCACCAATGGTCTCCTATCTATGAATCAACAGCATTTAAACTGATTCAGCTGCAACATGTAAATGCTCCTTCACAAGTATAGGTTCTTCGAGGTAGTCATACCGGTGCTTTCATGCAAACTTGAAATGCAGTAGAGATTTCACCAGCAACCACATCAAAACTTGTCGCATAGATTCAGATGGAGGCGTTTCATCACTTTGACACGGTTCAACCATTTGATTGAAACGTGGAAATGGTATATGTTTTCTTGCTCATGCAGTGCAAAAACATCATATGCATTCCAACTATGTATAGAAAGAAAAAAGTGCAGGGGTCTCTAGGTATCTAGGACCTATTTAGATATGCCTTGATAGTAGTAATATTATCTGTATGTAGCCAATCATATTCATTTAAATGCATTCCATCCATATGCAGCTCCCAAAGAATTTCAGTCACTGACTAAATATGCATAGGTTAAACTGCTGATTGTGTGTGATTTACATCAAGTTAACACGCGTGTATCAAGAGTAAGGAACCCAGCAATTATGCAAAAAATTAAACAGACGTTGCTTTTAATAAATAAGAAAGCTGATTACTGTACACGAGGCACAAAAAAGACGGGGTGATTAATGCACCGATAAACATCAAACAACCCTGATGACCAAAAATTCACCTTAATCATGTCAAAGAGCTATAAAAACTGGCCAATGGAATGTTGGCTTGCTAAACAAAATTGCAACAGGCTTTTCGTTCAAAATAAGCAAAAAAATTCATCCAATGCACCATTTAGTATTAAATTAGCCACAAATTAGCAAATCATACACACCTACAAGAAATTATTAAGCTCTAATTAATTATTTTATTTCTACAAATTAGCAAATCACTCGATCTAAACAAATACCATGTATGTGAACTACATAATCATCTAATTATAATGTTTCAACTATAATTCAATATTACACCTTGATTCACAGAACGTGACTGGCATAGAAGGTCACTGTTAAGAAATCTCCTACAAACCTCACAATGTAAAATTTTGTTAATTGACCTAACATACCAAAGGCCAAAATTATCTTGATGCATAAACAAATATTTACATTTTAAATCCTATAAAAAATATGGTAGAATTTCTTTTGTTTTCCGGACACCTGGGCACAAGGCCTTTATAACAGATAAGGGCTACATGCCTTCTACGCATCTTGTACAATAACTCAAAAATCACAACAGCCCAGTTAACATAAATCTATATCCTACTGGGCACTTTCTATCAATTGTCAAAGTTTTCACCAACAATATACCTTTAGGCTTCGTAGAAGATAATCTATTTGATCAGTGGGCACATCCTAAACCAAAATGATGATGAGGTACAGTGGGGGCATCTTTGGGCTCTGAAAAATATGGAAATAGGGTGAATTTCATAGAAATTTAGTGAGCAGATAATCCCATAGAAAACCAAAACTCAGTTCATAATTCATATTCGAAATCTAAAGGATAAATATGTATATATTTGTGAAGATAAGCTTACCAATTCAAAAGTTGCAATCTTAAAATAGGTTTAGAAACTTTCATTCATCAGGAAAGCCAAGTGATTAAAATACGGTATTCAACAAAAGTAAAATAGGTAACAGAGTGTGGTACTATGAAAAATAATCATCATGGCATAAACACAAGAGAAATTTAATAAGGTTTTTTAAAATTTACCGGTACTCAAGTAGCAAAATATTTAATAGTTACTCTTATACTTAAATACAATTGGAATCCAAAGGATAATTCTTAAAGGTAACAAAACCTAATAGATATCTTTGTAATCCACCAAACATACCAATAAGATATTCATATATTCTCCCCCAATCAGATATTCTAATCAGAAGTGCACTTAAGGGATTTTGAAGGAATTTCCAATGGATCAAGGATTTCAAACAATTGCTCAATCAACAACATTATGCTACCAGGTATATCTACAAATAATAAATATTTCTATTCGGATCATGATATCAGAAATTAGGAAATACTGTCAATCATTCTAGGTAGCATAAACTTCAGAAATGTCAGAAATTCCATATCACGATAATATGAAATCATTGCTTCTATAAGCAGTAACCATTACAAAATGTCAAAAATTACACTAAATCATTTTCATATTTATACATAATATGGTAAAATAAAATACTAGTTCCAATAACATAAATCAATATAAAATACATAATTTCATCATAGAAAATCATTTATATATGCAACATATAGTTAAACTTTCGAAACAAATTAACATCACAAATCCAGTTATTCAAAAATCAAAATGTTATATATAACAAAATTACTTCATATTGCAAAACAGGATTTACCAATGAGTAGGATTATCTACTCACCTCACAAGGGTCAAAGAAGGTATTTGGTCACTAATTTCAATTATGAAGTTGTCCTTTTGCCTCAAAATTTCAGCAACTTCAAGTTCTAGTTTATAAAAAATTCATGGAATATACGAAGTAAACAAAATTATTATAATTCAATTTATTAAGTTAGGGCATGGCAAAGTTTACTCTAAAATACCTTTGAACTTAAAATTTCATATAACAAATAAGAGTGAGTGATCCACTTATCGTGATCCTCCTCTTTAAAGTTTAATGCCTTCCAAAGGATGGTTAATCCTTAGCTTAAATTCAACCTAAAATTCAATGCATATTATTATTATAAAATCATTATTCATGTTTCATCTTGGCTAGCTAACACGAAGATAAATGAAACTAAAATTTGAATTTTCAAATTAAGGAAAACAAGTACTCACCCAGGGTCTTAATTTCTGCTACCCTTTCACACAAAATTTCACTTATGACTAAAAGACTTCCTTCCTCAAATGGTTGTCTACAATAAGGGTCCCGAAAATTATAGATCTTGTCCTTTTTTACAAATGTAAACTATGTATACTCTTTTACTTTGAGATTGGATTCTTGTTTCACAAGGTTTTTCAAAAAGATTTGTTAGATGATCAAGATAATATTAGAGTCACTAATGTATTTAGGAATTCAATTATTGATTAATCAAGTTAAACTAGTTTAGCAATTAACAAAGTAGTAGTAAGTTCAAAAATGTAGTAAATAAAAAATGCAATAGAATAGCAAAATGTAAAATGTAAAATGCAGTAAGAAATAAATAAGAACACTAGAATTTTAAAGTGGTTCAACTTAAACTGAAATCGCAATTTAAGTCTACATCCACTAGACAATCCTCAACTGGATAGTCACTTTTATTACTCAAAAACACAGGAATTGACTGGGATCCTAAAAACTAGTTCTTACACAAGACCTTGACTAGACGTTTGCTAACTTATAGATACGATTGACACTATACCTTCAACTAATTGTAATCAACCTTGCAACTAAAGAAGATGCAAAGGAAGATCAACCTTTTCCTTGTATCTCCAATTCCTATGAACCTAGAAATTGTGAAATTAAACTAAGAAATAAAAGGTAGGTATACAATACCAACAATTGAGATGAAAATCTCAATTAACCAATTGTGTTCTTCACAGATTTAATCCAGGATCATAAATCAAATGTGATTTGGAGGTGTAGATCAGATGAAGCTTAAAAATTCTCTTTATTTTTGTGCTTTGAAATTATGAGAAAACTGAAAACTATGTTGTGTTGAAATGAGTTGAAGGCTATTTATAGCTGTTGTAACTGACTTTTGAAAAATAACTAACTTTTCAACCTTGAATCTATTCGTAGTAGTTACCAACTAATATATGAATTTATGAATCAATTCAATTATGAAGATTATCAAAAACTTCTTCACAGAATCGATGCATGAATCAATCTTGCCTTTGGTGTAAAAAGATTGTGAATCGATTCAAGTATAATCTACAAGATTTTTTGTATGAATCGATTTACACATTAAAAAGTAATTTTTATGAAAATTCAACTTGTGAGAATGTATTGAAAACACAATTAAAAAATGTTTATTTTAAGGTCATTTTATTTGATTTATTTCTTCCTCAATTTAGTTATTTTTAGAAATTTATTTGTATCAAAATTGGTTAGAACACACTTACAAAAGATTCTAGAAAAATCAATAAAAATTAAGACTAATGTTAGATCTCTTGATATCTTAAATGTCACTTTATCAACTTGTATCTGTAAAATAAACAAATACTCAAAGCACATAATTAGATCATGACATCGATTGAAATTATTTTTCAACATCAAAATTGAAGAAGATATGATACCAAGGCTAACAATCTCTCTCTTTTTGATGGTGACAAAAATTTTATATAAACATCAAAAAATGCATACAAAAAATTTTAAATGAAATTTTTTACTTTACTCCCCCTTAAGTTTTTACTTTCCCTATCTAAAATCCCATCATTCTCTTTTTCTAAAATCCTTATCTTTATCTATAATATCTAAAATCTCATCATTTTTCCCTTTTTGGCACATGAAAAAGAAATAATGCCTCTACAACATGAAATAATAGAGTTTAAAATTCAAAGCATATAATAAGGGTAAAGGGATTAAAGGATAGCTCTTAGCATCATTATGATACTAATCTCCCCCTAAAGTAATGATTCTACTCAATTTCAGACTTATTGCATGAATTATTTTATTTTGCATATTTTAGGTCTTGAATCAATTCTAGAATCAATTTAGGGAGTTAGAATAATAGTTTTAGAAATTTTGGAATAATGATTGAAATTTTGAAAAACTTAATGAATTAATTTGATCTGGATCGAATCGATTCATGAATCAATGTAGACAGGACTGAATCGATTCTGAAATCGATTTGTTTAGTGTGATAAAAATTTCAAAGGTTTAATCTCTTCATGAAGGATTGAAAAATATTCTAAATTGGTTCATAAATCAATTCATGATATAAAATTTTAAGTTGTGAATTAATTCGTGAATTGATTCAGAAGCTCATAGAAAACCTGGAAAAATTCAAATCGATTCAGGATTCAATTAAGAGAGTTCTAAAATCAGTTTTCATGCAATTTTGTTCAAAACTCTTAACATATGATATGATTATCAACATTACTCAACTTCACACAATTTTTGCCTCAAATTTCATAGTATGTATCTACAAAACAAACTTAGAGAAAATTCCGATGTCTAAGTATTTACAAGATACAAAACAATTAAGTATAAAGGATAGAAAGTTATCAAACTTAACTAATATTGGGGGATTTGACAATCCTAGTCTTGTGGTGAGAGTAACTTCTTGTCCAATATCATGAGTTACTTCTTTTTCTCCCACACGGACTTGCAAAACAAAATTTATTCTTGCATAGATGGTATCCAATGGATTTTGGGTCCATAATTGTTAGTGAACATATCAAGGTATCCTTTAGGTAACCAAATCAGTTTCTCATTAGGTTTCAGCTCATATGTACCATTTCCATAAGGATAATACTTAATATGATGTCCCTTTTGATTGTAGTAAAGACATGTAATATGACTAAATTTTTTGTTAGACTTGACAATTTTAGAACTTTTCTTTAATCTTTTCTTGGTTTGCTGTCTATATCCTAAACTAATTTTGTTTTGAAAATCAGTTTGATTTTGTAGCATATCATTCAATCTCATTTTACTATTTGTAAATCCTTATAAAGCCTTGGTCAATGTGTCTACCTTAGATCTATAAATGTTACACTAATCACAAACTTTATTTTCATTCAAAATTTTTTTAGCCAAGAGGTTCAAATCATGGTTTCCTTTTTCAATCAACTTGATTTTCTCAAGTAAAGCTTTTTTTTCTACTCTAGTATGTTTTAAATCTTTCTTAGCCTTTTTCAAAACATCATCCAGCTCTTCATACAAATCATCAATTTCATCATCAGCAACAAAATTAGATTCATAATAGCTAGAATTATCACCAATAGAATTAAGCTTATCTTTAGAGTACAAGAAGGATTGATTTCTTAATACCTCATTTTCATCATCAATTTTGGTCATGAGGTAGAGGAGTGCCTCTTCCTCTATTTCTTCTGCTTCTTCTCTAGATTCAGCTTGCTCATCATCCCAAATTGTTAGGTTTCCTTTCTTAAAGGTTAGTTTTCTTTTCTTTCTCTCATTCTCAAGTTGTTTCTTCAAGAACATTAGACAATCTGGTTTAAAGTGTTCTGATTTTTTGCATTTGAAGCATGTAGAAGTGTATGAGGAACTCTCTTACTCATTTTTGTTTTGATTCCTCCTTTATAGAATAGGTTTCCTCTTTTCCTTATTCCTCTTTTCTCTTAGGAGTTTTTGTAACTTTTTACTTAGCAAGGCCACTTGGTCTTTCCTATCAACTTCTTCATCAGTATCTAATTCCTCATCTTCAGTTTCAAATGATTTTGCAGCCTTGAGTGCCAAATTTTTCTTTCTTTTATCATCACCATTTTTCCTATATCTCTTCAACTCTAGTTCATGCTCTTCTAAATTCCCATGGAGCTTTTGAACTGTCGGCGTCCCTATCTTTAGTGATTCCTTTATGGCTGTCACCTATGGCTACCATTCTTCACTAACAGATCTTAGAATTTTAGCACCAAATTTGCATTTTCAAATTTTCTTCCAAGAAGTAAAAGTTGATTAGTTATAGTAGTGAATCTTTGGATGAGAAATTTGACTTGATTCACCCTCTTCCATTTTGAACACTTCATATTTAGAAACTAACACATGCACTTTAGATGTCTTAACCTGAGTTGTGCTTATATGTGCTACTTCTAAAGTGTCCCAAATCTATTTTGCAGTAGTGCAAATAGAAATCTTTTCATATTTATTCAGGGAAAGTGAGTTGGAGATAATCCATTTAACTTTAGAGGCAAAAAGATGTTTCTTTCTTTCTTCTTCTGTCCATAAAGATTTAGGCTTAGGTTTTACAGCTCCATTATCAGTGTTTGTGGGATTATATCCATTCTCTACAATTTCTCACATGTCTATATCAGTGGCTTCAATAAAGTCTCTGTTTTTTTGTTTTCAATAGGTATAGTGATGTTTATTAAAACCTGTTGGCTTGTACAAAAGAAGACACTCAAGCAACGATGTAAATCTAGAATCCATTCTTTTTAGAAAATAAAGAGTATCAAGAGCCAAAGCTTTGATACCAATAAAAAGTCCCAAAAATTATAGATTTTTCACAAACATAAAATATGTATACTCTTTTGCTTTGAGATTGGATTCTTGTTTCACAAGATTTTCCAAAAAAGGATTTATTGGATGATTAAGACAATATTAGAGTCACTGATGTAATTAGGAATTCAATTACTGATTAATCAAGTTAAAATAGTTCAGCAATTAACAAAATAGCAGTAAGTTTAGAAATGCAGTAGAATAGAAAAATGTAAAATGTAAAATATAGTAAGAAATAAACAAAACACCAGAATTTTAAAGTGATTCAACTTAAACTGAAACTGCAGTTTAAGTCTACATCTGCTAGATAATCCTCAACTAAATAGTCACTTTTATTACTTGTTAGCTAGATTACTCTAGTCACATTTTTTTCTTAGTTTTAATGTTGAAAAATAATTTTATTTAACAACATATTTTTAGTATTTTTAATTTGTCTTGCAGGTTCAAAGAAAAATCATTCAAGAGATTCAAGATTAGTTTTAGGATTTATTTTTATTTCAATAGTGATGCTCCCAGTAAAGAATTAATTTGTAGAGTATAATCGATCTTACCTTTTTCCCGTTAGGGAATTTATATATACCTTTATCAAATTTAATATTTCTTTTGATGGAATGTGCAGAAATTAATAATCAATAAGTGTGAAGATAGCAAAATATAAAAGATTGACAGTGAGAGCAATTAAGAAGTAAGTGAAGAAAGAAAATTGAAGA
>JANHAO010009163.1:0-18625 GCA_026873985.1 Saraca asoca
CACACTTTTAATAAATTATTTTAATTAATTAAAAAAAGTTCTCATTCTATGATTTAACTGTAGCCATTGCATGCGTTGGGCTTCCCTGTCTGTGCTCACAGCTTCCAGCCGGACACAAGTACATCCAATAATGCATAGTATATGTCTTTTTGTTGTGACTTGTACCTTTTTTGTATTCATTTTCATTTCAACGTTCGGTATAAATAATTAATGTGCGATGAAACATGTTCTCACCACTAATTTAAATATATGATTAAATCTAGATTTATAATGTATAATACAAGCAATTCACTTCATCTAATTCACATTTTTATCCTTTAACTTGAATTTATAAAAAATTTATGATATATTTGAGAGTTAAGATTTATAATGAATAATACAAGTAATTGTCTCTATTCACGTAATTTATTTTTATCATTTGATTTAGATTTACAGAAAATTTATTATATGTTTGAGAGTTATAAGAGAAACCAAAAGGATGATAATGAGAAAAAATGTAAGATGATGGATAGATAAAAGAAGACTTCTTTTTCTCTCATTTTAATATTTAAAAAATCTTCTAAAATTTTTTAAATTATAGAAACATGAAACAATAAATAGTGGGGGTGTTGAAAGATTTTGAATGATTAGTCATAAATCCCTAAACTCCTCTCTTCCTTAATCAAAACTCTCAAATAAGGAAAATATTATTATTAGAATTTCTTATATTGGACTATCATAATTTATTTTTATTAGTAAATTAGATTATTTTAATGTAAATGGATCAATTAAGACGTGATTAAGTTATTGGGTCTAAATTGACTCCTAAATCAATAATGGACATTAGTGGCATGGGTCTTGTAATTAGGTCTACAATAATGGATTAGTTGACTTAGAAGCAAGTCCCTACTCCTATCCTAGTAAAAGTTATAATTATGCAATCAAGACTTTAAAATAGTTCTCTTCCTTTTCTCTGCTAGGACTTTTGAGGAGTGTACCTGATTAAGAGATTCTACATTTATGTAATTATCCCATTGAGATTTCATAATAATTCTCTCCTTACACATAAGTCCACTTATATAGGCGGTATGTGTGATTTAAGTGCCTAGCTGGAGGTGTCTATTGGTGGTGTTGATTACATCGTTAAGCTCTACTCTCCAAGTTTTATTTTTTATGATGTTTTCCATATTTTAAGGAATGAAAATATTTTATTCATTTTTTGTCCAATTTATTTAAGTGATTATTCAATGTTGTTTGGGTCTAAAAGTTTTACTATATAATTCCTACATATTTATCTACTATACGTAATATTTTCATAATTTTAGATGTTGTTTGATTATTATTTGAATTTTGCATGATTACATAAATAAAATTGGAATTATGTAGGAATTAAGCTACTCATATTATATGATAAAATTTTATGCAATTGTATACTCATTTATTGTGGGACTAGTTGCATAAAATTTTGTTGAAATAAAATTTTTAAAATTGTATCTAAGAAAGTACTATTTAGTAAATATATATACCTATTGATGTAATACTATTAACATAGCTTGTTAGCGATAATGTGAGTATTGGGGATTGCTTATTATATTCTTAAAGTTTTAAATGTTCTATCGATGTTAGATTTTAGGGATGTAATATTCTATTCTTGTATTATATTATAAAGTCTAAAATACTCTATTAAAGTTCGGTTCATAGTATGACTACGTTAAACATGCATCATGAAAATTTGTGATGAATTTCATGAATTGTTATTTCCTTAATCTTCGTAACTTATGCAATTAAATTCTATGAAAATGATAAATGGAACTAATTATGAAGGTTGTGCTAAGTTGTTGATATCATATTTGACAATCACATACTTGGATTTGGCATTCAGAAAGAAAGAGCCGACTATAGATGATAACTCTATTACTATGCAAAATGCTCTTCATGGAAAATGGACATACTCTAAAAAAGTGTGCTTGATGATTATGACGTATACTGAGGATAAGACCATCATGCAAAGTATTGTTGACTCTTTAAATACAAAATCGTATATGGACTTTGAAGCTGAGAAGTTTATAAAAGGATGATACAGCTGAAATAGTACATGACTTCTCATTATTGAATAAGACTATTTGTGATAGTATTAGTGGAATTCGTGAGCATATCATGAAACTGGCAAAATACTATAATCATTTGGAGAACATAAAAGTTGACTTGGAAAATAATTATTTGATCAGGCATATTTTGGAATCTCTTCTGACTCAAAATTGATATTCTAAAGACATTACATCATACCTATTGGGTGAGTAGACTATCAATGAGATGATCTCTATTGTTAATCAAGTGAAAGATAATATGAAGAAAGGAAAAATCACTATACTTACTTTATTTCACATGGATCAATTCTTGAACGTAGAAATAAGTCATATAAAATACAAGAAACGAATCTAATTTGAAAAGCAAGAAAGATCATTTGAATGTGCAACACTATAGACTAAGAAATTTTTACTAACTCTAGTGTACTTTTGAGACGTTTCATCAAACATTTAGTAGTTAGACGTAGGTGCAATTATTTATATTACAAATTTGATATAGGCATATAATAAAAGGAAGCCAAATGATGAGAAGTCAATGTTTAGATAAGAAATGATGGAAAAGTGCAAGTTAATCTCTGTTATCAAACGATGGGAGGCGCCGTGGTTTTGGTTAATCTTTTTTTTTTCATGAAAGATAATTTTAGATTTTGTATAAATTTTTTGTGTAAAAAAAAATTATAAGTTCGTTGATAAAGTTGGTAATATATTTTTAAAAAAAAAATTATATATTTTAAGTTTATAAGAAGTTTTTGAAAATGTCACAAAAACTTATGGATACTTTTTTAGACCACGCGCCAAATAATGACCATCGATTGAATATACACCAATAATAAATAAAAGTGAAATGCGTACGGACAAAAAACTACATTTTAGGATTATATTGTGAGATTTTTGTTTTTTAAATTCCTTACATGAAACATGAATGGCTTTTTATTTACATGAAAATGTAAAGAATTTAAATTTCATTTATAATTGATATAAAATATTTTACATCACTAATGAACGAAAAAAAAAGTCACATTATTGAAAATAATTAAAAATTTTATTAATAATAAAAAAGTCTTAATAATTTCTTAATTATATGATAATGCATAAATAAAAGATGGTACAAAACTTACATACAGATAAAATTTAAATCCGAACGTAATCGAGTCAAAACAGATGTATATAAATGTTAAACCAGAAAAAATAAATAAATGAATAAAAAAATTAAAATGAATGATTGGATATGCCGCATCACACATAAACAAGACTTGAGCAACTCAAATGCTTGAGATGCAGTGGGTGAGAATCTAAATTCCAATGGTAGCAACAGCCTGTAAGTGTGTCAAGTAAGTGAATAAATAATCATATCCTTCCATAAAATATTAGAAAATAAAACATAGTCATATCATGACTCATAGAATCAAGATAATTATTTAAGAATTCAAAATTAATTTATTATTGATATAAATCAATTTTATATTATCACGAAATTAAATAATTGTTAAACTTATTTTATTATAGATAAAAATTCATAATTATTTTTTAATGGTGTATTATTTATATCAACCATAAATAAAATTTAAACTCGTTTACAATAGGAGATGGTTGAGAGTTTAAATAAAAACATTAATGCACTACTTCTTTTGTCATGTCAAATGCAATGGTGTTTGGTGATTTGATGTAGAAAAAGAAAATAAGCGGAAAGAGATTGTGAGACACAAAAATAGAATATACCAACAAAAAAAAATGGAGCAAAAATATCATAAAGGACTAGTGAGGATAAGATATTAAATATGAAATGTCAATGTCCCAACAAACAAACCAAAAGAGAGTACGATGCAACGATGATTGGAGAAATTGGCATAGAAAAGTCTAAAAATTTGAAGATGAGCCCAAGAACCCATTTTTCTATTATTGCAATCATATGGCCAGTTGGCCACGCCAACGCCATCTCCCCCTTTTCAAACTTGGATATTTGTCTTTGGCCAATGAGGATCCGTTTGTATAAATAATTTAATTAAGTATTTATATTTATAATTTTTTTTAATAAATTTTTTTATGAAATAAATTAAAATAAATTTATAAAAAAATCATAAATTATTTTTATAAATTTAAATAAATATTTAAATTTTTTTATCTAAAATACTTATATAATAAGATAAATTTAAATATAAATTATAAATAAATTCTCTCAACAACTTAAATCAACTTATGGCTCTTGGAATTATACTTGCAAAAGTAATTTTCTTAAACTTATGTATTATCCCTCCTTAGGTTTCATCGATAGATTTTTCTTTGGATAATTCATAAATTCATTCATCTTTATATATATGTATATATATATATATAAGTTAGTTATGCATTAAATAAATACCAATGATTTACTTGAACATGAAGAAAATATTTGATTAATTTTTTGTTCTTAACTTATTTTAGACCTTGACCCTTCATGCCCTCTATTTTCCCTTAATTCTCCCCTTTATATAAAAAAATAAAATACCTTATTTCCTCTAGCTTAGAAAAAACAAAAACCTAAAGCAAGCAGTACATTAAACAATCAAGGTATTGTCTACCCATCTTGTTGCTCTTAACTCTGCTAATGTGTTGGAAAGTTGAAACCAGGTTGGAAATAGACCCAAAAAAAAAAAACTTTTTAAAATCATTTTATATTATATACTCTCCCTCTTCCCTTTCTTCTTTCTTTCCTCTCTGATCTTATCTTTCTCCCTCTTTCCCTCCCTCTCTTACCTTTTTTTTTTTCTCTCTCTCTCTCTCTCTCTCTCTCTCTTCCGTGCTTACACACACACACTTTCTCTCTTATTTCTCTTCCTTCTCCCATTCTATTATTATAAATGTTAACATTATAATTATATTAAGAGTTGTATTGAAAAAGTATTTGAATAATTAAAAAAATTAATAAATATAGTTAATAATTTTGATTAAAATTAATTAAATATAAATTAAATTTATAAAGAAACAAGTGTATGGGTTTTTTTTAAATGTTGTATTTAATATAAAATACATTTAATTTTTTATTTTATTAGTAAATATTTAATGACTCATATCATGAGAATATTCTATTAACAAAATAATTATTGTATGACTTAATCTAAAATTGAAATTGATATGTGTAATGATATTTTTTAGTAAAAGAAATTAATTTATCTTTATATACTAAACAAAAAAAGAGTATTTTCTTTTATGTTATCTAAATAATAAAAAATTAGTTTATTTTTAAATTACATTTTTTTAAAAAATTTATATAAAACAAAGAGAATGTTATAATAATAATAATAATAATAATTTATTATTATTATTATTATTATTATTACGAGGCAGCCCTTTGTTCCCTGAACTTTTCTCATTCTTTCCTACTGTCCTACATTTACTCAAACCGTAATAGATGAGTAGTATTCCCTGAAACCTGGATGATATGGAATTCGAATTTTCAGTGATAATAATTAAGCCTAAGTAATGAGATCTCAAAAACTTCTTTTAATCAGTATTTGGTTGGATATATATTATTTCTCAAGAAAATGAGGGCATTTAGATTAATATACAATAATTCCACCAGCCCAAACAAGCTGTATATATGTAATACTAGAATTTCTAAATGTATATATGTTTGTAGAATCTTCAAATATAATAAAAAAAAAAAAGTGAGTTGACAAGTTTGGCATTTAAAATTTCCCCAAAATGTCAAAAGTACAAAATAGTATTCAAACAATTAATTTATCGTTAATTTGAGCATAGGCTTGTTGTCTTCATCACCTTTTAGTTGTATTAATTAGATTAGGGATCAAGATTAATATTTTGGTATTAATTAGCACCTTCAGTCTTGTGATGGGATCCCTAATTAAGAAGAGTTTAATCAGAAATTACTGATCTTTTTTCTTCACCTAACTATTCCCATAAAAATTCTCTCATGACATTGACATTCTCTTGCAATTTAAAATTTTTATTCAATAAATGAATGAATTTAAAATTTTAAAATTGATTATAAATTTCTTCTTTTATATACTAAAGGAATGAGCTCGAGCCCTTTTAGTTAACTTAGCTAAATACAGTTTATAAAAAATAAAATAACATTAATCCAATATAACCAACATAATAAAGCATAAAAAGTCAAATTAACACCATAGAATCTTATACAATTTCAGATAATATCATATTCCATTCATACCGATTTCAAAAGTCATGAAGTAAATGTGAAATTAAATATGTACAGATGTAATTAAAGATATGTTTTATTATTATTTAAATAAACTAATCAACTATGATTTAAGCAAGCAGATTTTACGATTTTTAATTTCAAATTCATTTCTAAAGAAACATATTTATGCTTAAATTTATCTATATTAGATGTTGTAGTTCATCAAACAATGTTAAAAATAAATTTATTCATTAGTATTATTAGCCTTTTATGATAAATATATGACATTACAGTTATTATTGATTATCTATTATGATACCTGAATAGTTGTGAGAAATATTAAATATTGTTTCTTATAAGTGGTGGACAAAAATAGATAACAATTCTATAGATGTGATCTTATAAAATTATACTACATTTTTACATAAATAATTTGGATTATTAAATTTTTTTATAGACTCAAATTTAATAATCAAAGTCCAATGTGCTAAGATTATGTTTGCACTGTGACAATCTATATCTTTATTGTAATTAAATCAAAAACAGTTGTCCATCTGACAAATAGGCTCGAACAGTAAGAGGATGAATAGAAACAAAATTGCTAACGTCACCCCCCAAAATGAGGGCAACGTCATCTCTAACATTGTTGGCGATGTTATTATCTATGGAAAAATTTTCTTACTTTCCCACATCAACATCATCCTATCTCCTTCCTCACATTTTCCGTCCAATTGCTGCTCTCTTTCCTCACATCTTTACCTTCTTCACTCTACCTTCAATAACCCTCACACCAAAGCTAGCAGCTACACCCTATTTTATTATTTACAAATCAAAAGAAAAAAAAGCCAAAAGGAAAGGAAAAATATTCCAAACAGATCCTGAATCACTCACTGAGTTTACCAGAAAATGGAGATTGGTTGCTCTGAAACTGTTTCTGCAAGGAAAAAAAGAGTCATCGGAGAGCTTTTTGAAGGTTGGGAATCTGCTACCCAGCTCAAGTTCATGCTCCAGAAGCCCTTTGGGGATGGCGACTCCCTCACGGCCAAAGACCTTTCGGAGAAAATTATTAGATCTTTCACTGAGACTATTTCTGTTCTGAGTACTTCTGAAAATGGTGATGAGGCCGGCCATCGAAATCTGGCTGTTTTCGGTGAAAATGGGTCGCCGGTAGTTGCTTCCTCTGATGACCGGAGGTCGGAAGAATCCAGCGAGAGTCGGAAGAGACCCTCACGCCAGCGACCGACCAAAGATCGGAGAGGTTGCTACGAAAGAAGGTGGTGTTTGGTTCTCTATCTACTTATATTTTCTCGATCTGTTCATTTATTGATTTGGTCCCTTTACTTCCTCAGTCAACAAATCTGCGATTTTCAAAACTATGAAAGATTGTTTCCAGAAAACAAAAACTATGAAGACTTCGTAATTTAGATGTGTACGGACATAGAACATATTGTGCTTGTCTTGAGTAAAAAGCTGTTATTTTTTGGGATGAACTTTAGATTTAACTGGGTTTTTTAATTTTTTTTAAAAGATAAATAGAAGGTTGAGAAATACATTTTATATTTATTGGTAATACATGAAAATGACATGCATGGGATCTGAAAAAGGATGCATTTTCTGAATTGTTGCAGAAGGAACGTACGGACATGGACTACAGTCACCTCCAACATTGAAGATGGTCATGCATGGAGGAAGTACGGGCAGAAAGAAATCCTAAATTCTAAATACCCAAGGTAATCATTATTTCCTTTCATTTCTTTCTGTCCTCAAAGAAAAATATTGTGACTTGTGACATGTGATTTAGGTACAAACAGCATCGACAATTATTAATGTGTCCTTTCTTTACCTTTCTCTCTGGGTGGTAACTTCTGAGCCGTACAAAATTACCTCACATCTTATTTATTAGTGTTAGTGGGAAAAGGAAACATATGAGGTTGCATACTTAAATGCACTCATCACTGAAATATCAGAATTTAAATCAGTATGATCCATGAACTGGTAAGATTTGTTCAAAGAGTGATTTTCTAGAAGAGTTCAAGCTTTCAAAGATGTTAAGTGTCTTCCTTTTATTCATATTTGTGTGTGTGTGTGTGTGTGTTTTTTTATTTAGCTATTTTTAAATTTGAAAAAAGGTAATTCTAGGATAAAAATACTCAATTTCTTAGAAGTATGATTTCTCTTCATGTTATGAAGTTGAGTGATACATTGTGAATAGAAATCGGTACATAGTGTTATACCATTTAGTGGGAATTATGAATTGTATATAACTCATAACTATTTTTGTTTATGGAGGATTATTTATCTGATTGGATTTGTCATAAATTTGCAGGAGTTACTATAGGTGCACTCGCAAGAAGGATCAAGGTTGTCAGGCAATCAAACAAGTCCAGAGACTACAAGACAATCCAGAAAAGTACCAAACTACTTACATAGGCTCTCACACATGCAACAATATTCTAAACACCCCACAAATGGTGACAGGTACTTGGGAATCATTTCCTGTCAATAAATCTGATTCAAATTTACAAATACCAGAACCTGATGAACAGGATATTGATCAACATCCCTTAAACTCATCAAATGTAACTGTCAAACAAGAATATCCCAAAGAAGAGACACCAAGTGACACTGTTGCAGACAACTTGGAGGACAATAATCTATGGTCGCAGTTGGAGTTTGAAGAACTGTCTCAGCCTGCAATTATGCCCTCGAAAATGGCGTCTGAAAATGCAGATACTGTTTATTCATGTACAGGCTCTCAAACTCATCTGGACATTGATTTTGGGGTGTATTCTGTTTGTTTTCATGATTTTTCCTTTGATGATTCAGTTTCTTTAGATTTCAAGGAAGAAAAATGATGCTCATACTTCATTTACAACACCTCTCGTACCTGTACAGACGAAATAAATAGATGAAACTAATTTAACTTATAGAATGACATATGTATAGGTTTGAAGTGTGTTGTGAATGAAGTAAGTGTAAGTAGTACTTCTGTTTAATACTATTGAGTTTGCATTTTCCAAATATTTCCTGTACTGTGAGAGAGTTTAGTTGATCAATATTCTCTCTTGTATAAATCATCCATCAAACAAATTTCTGTCTTTGAGGATTTGTGATTAAATAAATGGATAAATTAAACAAAGTGTTTTGGGTTTTATCTGCTATATATAGCTGTTTATCCTTTTAACAATGCATGCATGGTCCTAGAGCCAATCAAACCCTCGAAATTTGATGAAAGAGTATTTCTTAGGAGATGTGAGAGACAGGTAGCATGGTCCCAGAAGCCAAATTTTATGGCTTGAAAAAGGAAAATGAGAAAAGAGTTGAGTTGATCTTAAGTCATTTTTCAGCCAATTGTAACTTAATTGTATATTTATTAAAATCTTATTTAAATTTACTTTACTTATTCATTATTATTATTATTATATATATATAGTATTCTATCAATTTAATAAATAAGTTAGACATTTGGATCATGTACTTAACTGCTAATGATAAAACATACTTAATTTTGTTCACTCAGGTACTAGTTAGTGAAAAAATAAAGTACTCAATTTAAATTAAATTTTTTAAATATGTAATAAGTAATAATTTAAAAGAAAAATAATTCAGCGGAAGATTATTCCTTGAAAAATGTTTATTATAGGCTTAATTTTTATATAAAATTATATATAAGCATAAGTTTTATGTGTAATAAATATATAAAAAATTATAATTCTATTATTTAAATTTACATAACAAGAGCTGACATCCTTAGTAGTGTGGCATTATATTATAAGAGTGCAATTCCTGTTACTAAAAATAAGTTGCATAATAAATAATTTGTTATTTCTGTTATTAAAAAAATTGCATAAAAATATTTTCTTTAAAATACATATATTACTATTTGTCATTCTTCAGTTTTGAGTTGTAAGATATAATAAATGGTATATTTAAAATGGAAGTGGATTTGACAAAGTTTAAGTTCTTTCGATGAGGTTTTAAGAATTGTTTTTATTGAATTTAATTTCTTTAAAAGCTGACAGTGCAGTGTGGTATGGTACAATAGGAATAACCCTCACCACAGAAATACAAATACTTGCGTTTATTTATCCGTGATAATAGAAATGATAAAATCACCCAATCCATAAAAATTAGGTTAGGATCCAGAAAACAAAATGATCACAAAGTTGAAAGTTTCAAATTTTCAAGCATTTGAGTCATATTGTACAAAAAGTTTCTAATTGAACTATATATATAATTTTTATATATTATAAATAAACTATTAATTTATATATTAAGTGAGACCCATTTGTGTGTGTTTTTTTTAAATGTATCATCTTATAAATTTAAAAAATTATTAATTTATCATATTAATTCCAAATCATAATTATCTAATAATATTATTTAATCGAGATCATTAATTTATGAAAATTATACCGTAAATAAAACAAGTAAGCTTGAAAAGTTCCGTTTAAGAATTCAAAAACTATTAAAGATAAGTTATGCTTCACACTCTCTATAAAAATCGTATCAATAGGTATTCTTGCAATTGGTTTATAAAAAATTATAATTTTTATATAAAATCTTTCAACTTTAAAAAAAAAATTAAAGTTTTTTATTGCAACTTTCTATATATTTATTGCAAGCAAAATTTATATATACTTGCAGTTTTTATGAAAAAAAAGTTAAAAAATCTTATATAAAAAACAATGAATTTTGTAATTTTTATATTAAATTTTCTAAAAATTTACAAAATTTTTAGAGCTGCAGCAAAACTGTTGAGGATATACTTCAAATTTTCTCATAAGGGACATGAAGAGTACCTTTTCTTCCTATATGGATTTATATCCTTTCTTTTCATTCTCTTTTTTTTATTATTTTAAAAAAAATAGAGATAAAATTTTTATATTAAAATTTCAAATTTTTTATTATAATTTATTATTTTAATAGAATAAAAATTTTGTATTTATCCTCAATTCTTCTTAATTATCTTATTGAATATTTTTCTATACTACCCCGCGTCCAAGACAACTTGGACATAGCCCACTAGAAATTCCAATATTTCCTGTAAAAATATACAATATTATTGTCTTTCCTCGGAAAGTTGAACACGTTGATAGGTGATCTGGATTCTGGGAAACATCTACCAGTGGTTGCCCCAATAAGAAGAGATTTTTTATTTCGGATGGTAGATAGAAATTTAAAAATAAAAAAATATAAAAATTTTATAGATGTAAAGTCTATTATATTTTTTTTATTTTTCTTATTATAAAAAGATAAATAAATAAAATTTAAAAAATAAAAAAATATGTAGATTTTATAAATGTAATTTTTTTATTTCTTAATTTATTTTTCTTCTTTTGAATTAACAAATTCGTATTTCAAAAATAAAATAAAATGTCTTCGACTATGCAAGGGGGTCAGCTAAAACGGTTTGGACAATGGCAAAATTTCTCAAACAAATAGCAAGAATACCCACAAAACTAAAAATTAAATTAAATGAATGAAGTTGAAAAGTAATTAAGGAGAGAAATTGTCAAAAAAGAATATTTATTTTCTTGAAAATTGCAAAGATTACATGCCTAAAAATTTAATAAAATTTATAATACTCTGTCACGTAAAGAAAGTAGTAAAAGCAGGCTACTTTCTCTGAGAATTAGCCAAGAAACAACACATACAATTAATGTGGGATTACATCCTGCCCATCTAGCAGCAGCTATTATATTCCTGTGATACTGCATAAACTTTTATAAAATATCTGAAAAAAAAATTATAAATTAGGTAAATGAAAATCAACATTATTTTTATTTTCTTCTCAAATCATATATACTGATGATCAGTTAGCTTTTCTTCCCTCCAGGTTGATACTTATTTTCAGAGTGATGAAAGAGGAATTCCATACTGTTATTGCTGCTACTACCAGAATTAAACATGGCAGTAGCAATATCAGCCACCGCCAGACCATAATCGCTAACATTATCTGCCCTACCAAATCTTGAACTTGGAGTGGAGGGGCCTACGCTGGCATTCCCGGCTGCCGGAGCCACAGTGCCACCAGGGTGGAGGCTGAACTGAACCGGTGACAGCCACTGACCGGCAACTGAAGCCAATGACTCTGGTGAAATAGTGGGTTGAGTGATGTCATGTGAGACATCTAGTTGCAATTGTTGCGGTGGCAATGATGAGGGTGCTATGGATGACCTATAGCAAGTGTGTTTTCCTAAGTATTTTACTTGGAAAAGGTTGGGATTTTGATCAAGTTTTTGGACTTGCTTCTTGGCTGGACATTGACATAATTTCTGGTGGGTGCATCTATAGTAACTCCTGAAAATCAGATATTCCAAATTAGATCAAAAGGATATATATTATATTTACAAGTTATAGTTAATTAATTATAAAGCATGATTAGTTTGAAATCTTCATGAGTATATTCATTTAACACATATCGATTGAGTATTTATAGATTTGAATACTTCAATAATATATATTGATTATGTATGTTTTTCCTTAAAAAAATTGAAATTGAATACTCGAAAGCAAATGATTTTATTAAATACATATTTCTTTTATGAATGGGATATACAAAAATTACTATTTGACAAGGAAAGATCATATTTTAGAGATGTTCTTGGTTTTACAATTTTATTTTTTATTATGATGATATAGTTTGTATGGGCTTTTTAACTTTAATTATTAGATTTAGTGATGTTTTTATCAATTATAATATGCAATTTTTGTTTATGTTGGTTTACAATTGCTGTTGATAATATGTTTTCAAATGTCATTATTTCCTTTTATTGTTAAATTATATACATAACTATATTTTTTTATATAATGTATCTTGTTGCATTTGTATTTAGATTTTTTGAAACATATCGTATGTTTTTGTACTTCATGTGCAATATGTGTGTGCAAATTACATAGGCATTGGCAACTGAACTAAGTTAATGTGGTTCGGTCAGGCATGTATTTTGGTAGAGGAAACAAATTGACTTACTTAGATACAAATTTTATTTTTTAATATAAAAATTAGTTAAATTTAATTCTCTTTATATATAATATTTTATTTTAATCTATCTCATATATAAATATATAAATTAAATTAAAAAAGGTCTGAACTAGTAACTTTCATCTTTAATTTAATAAAAAATATTTATTTGCATTTAACTTAATTTATATATTAAAATGAATATAATAAAATATTATATTTAAATTTGTATAGTAGAAGGATTAATAGAAATCAAAAAACATAATCAAATTTTAAATAGAACAACTCTTAATTCACCTTAAAAATAGATTTGAAAATACTACATATCCTTTGATAAAGATCATAAGATCTACAATGTAATTTATTTATTTATTTATTTGAGAGAATATAAAAGATGACATGTAAGAATTACAGAAATATTTTAAGATTATAAAGTTCCACTGTTTATAAAATGGACAAGGTTTGTCTCCTACAATTAAGTTGCAAATGAGTTGGTAGACTTAATCTGCCAATAGTTGTTGCAAGGATTCAGGAATGAGTCAAAATTTGCGGCACTACTGAATTTTCAGACTTGGCCAATCTCAGTCTCAGAAGATTAATGAATGACTTTAGTCTATTTCATGTCAATATTCGTGTAAGACAAAGCTCAATGCCATATTCTTTGAATTGAATCTGTCAATCTGTTTCTGTGCAATCTAATTAACTAACTAACTATATATATATATATATATATTTTATAGAAGATTCATATATGAAAATCATAATCTTAAATGTCATAACACTAATTCTTCATAGTTTTATTTTACGATGATTATTTTGATCTGTAATTTTGTTAATGATAATATTATCACGATCACAAATTAAAATCATATATAATGGTCTAAATGTACCTTGGGTAAATGGAGCCAAGAATATCTTTCTGGCCATATTTTCTCCAAGTGAAGCCATCCTCTCTTGGCGTATCAGTGTTTCCAAACTGTGGTGCAGGAACCAAGATTGTCTTCTTCTCCGCTTCCTTCTTCCCTTTGCTGCTTCTTTATTAATTCAAGTTTAGACATAACTATCAATTTAATACTCATATCTACCTACATTTAGTTTGCTATGTCAGAAGGTAATAGATTTCTCATTTAATCTTATAATTGATATAAAGATCTTTGTATAAGAAAATAAATTATCAAAATATGAATCTCACTGTAATCAAGAAGTCACAAATAATTAGTTTACTATAAACTTAATCCATATGATTAAGAATGCAACCTCTAATGGGATATGAAAAGCAATAAAAAAGATGAAGTTGATTAATTCTTGATTGATAGATGTAGGTTTTGAATTAATGATTGAATTGAACTGAAGTCTGCGAGTTTTCCTCATTACTAAGAAAGATATTGGAGAATTCTATTCTACTTTTTGAGTCCTTCTAGTTTGAATGCATAACTTTGTTTTTTTCTTCTCTAACTCAATTATTAAAGTTACAGTATTCCTACAGCTGCAGAAGACGTTAAAAAGGGCAAAGTTCTTCCTACATTTTTCATTTAAAAAGTAACCCAAAGTACAAGGCAATGGCATTCTGACACATGCACTGGATATAAGATGATCATAAATTGCTTAATTAACTAAAAAAACTCGAATTCAAAAGGGTTTGAATGTATACGGTATACCTTCTTTGCCGACGCGATGAGGATTCTTCCCCAATCTCCTGCACCTGATCTCCTTCTGCAGATCCCTTTGATCTCTTAGAACCTTTCACATCCCTCCCACCCAGGTCCCCAATCTGTAGGGTACCCCTACTGCCTAAGTGCTGCTGAAATTCCATTGCAGCTTGAAGTTGCTGCATTTGGTTCAAGTCTGTTGCTGGTTCTGCCAAACTAGGCCTTGGCCAGTCATGCACAAAACTTGCATTTTCATGAGGTAATGATGTTTGAGAAAAGGTCTGAGAGAAAATAATTAGCTTTTCTCTGGCAGCACTAAATGTCTTGACTACCTCATCAATGGACATGGACAGAATATCAGGCTGGTTGGCAAAATTGGGCAGGTTTGATTCAAGGTCTCTGGCTAATTTGCAGGCATGCTGAGTTAGATAAATAGCCTCTTCCATGGCTTCTAATTCTGGGTGCAATTTCTGCTTTTTCTTCTGGGTTGCCATGATTTTAACAGTCTGAAAATATAAAGGGGATGCTATCCCCAGTTTCTTGGTAAGCTTCTCAGCTGGTACCTGGTGCCTGTTTTCTAAACACATATAATTTAGGATAAATTACATGTAAATCCCTCCAATTTTTATAATTTGCATATAATTGCCTAAAGTATGGAAATGTGTAATGTCCCCCCGAAACTTCATATAAACCATACATCTCACACCCTTTTACAAGCATTCTATTAATTAAATTTAATGGAATAAGTTTTACGTTTAAAATGTGAGTATTTAACACTTAAAAATAAATTTTCATTTATAAAATTCACTATTTGTGATTATTGAAACTCCACCTTAATACATTTTCATTTTTAAAATAATTCACTATGTATGAATTTTGGAACTCACATTAAATATTTCTCATATACAAATAATTTATTTAAAATAAAGATATATTTCAAAGTATTAACTAATTATATAAGAGGTATATGATTTATTGGGTTAGATTTAATAAATAAAAGGATCTAGATGCACGATTTATAAAGTGTGGATTAATAAGTTTATACAATTCAGAAATTATACACATTAAGAGAGGATGTGGTGTAAATTTAAAAATAATAAAAGGATTAAGATTGTAAGATAAAGCATTTATATTTCCTTCCACACGTTACAGAAAAAGGTGGAATGGGAATTTGGAATTAAAGGAAGACTTGGTCAAAGTCTTAGAGCACCTTGGAATTTCAAACTCTTATTTTATTAATTTTGGTCGCGGAAGACCGCCTTCCCCCCGAAGAAACGTTTTGAAGCCGCAAATGACCAAAACTATCTCAGTTCAATTTGGACACTTTCAAATTCCTTTTTTATATTTCTGTTATATTAAAGAAAAATGAATCTAAAATTTTTATATAAAATAAGATTTAAAATTATTTTTTATATATAATAAAATTTATAAAAAAATTATGTCTATATTTTTAATATATTAAAAAATTGATAAAAAAAAAGATTATACAAATTTAATTTAATTAGTTGGAATCAATTTAAAGATTTGAACGTGAACAAAGTGGTTAAACCCTAGGTTCTTGCATTGATCCTTCTTATTTAGTTATAATTGGATATATACATCAAAGTTAATTCTTAGGATGCATTATTGCATATACAAACAGTGGAGGAGCTTTTTCTTCCAAATTTTTTTAAAATTTTATATTAATATCACGTAATTATATAAATTAACATAAATTACTCAACTTTCAAAAAATGTTGATCTTAGTATATTAAACTTTATGGTGTGCAATAAATGGACTGAAGCTAACAAGATTTAGGAAAAAAATTTAGTAATACGAAAATCTTAATATTATTATGTATTATAATTTGATAAATTAGACAATTCAATATTATGAAAAATTAATTAATTTATTAATTTATTAAAATACAATAAAAATAATATTGACACGTAATATTATCACTATCCTGGTCGTAAATTTTTTTTTCTTGTTTAGAGCTTTTGAACTTAGTGTAATATATCAGTAGTTTGTTTTTCCTTTGTAAACTCATAATTTTAAGAGTTCCTTTGTCTTGAAATTTAAAGAAACAACTTCAAAGTTTGTCGAAAACTGTTATTCTTATTTATTTTGTCTAGCTAGTTACTGGTAATCAACCAAGCATAGCCCTATAAAAACATGATTAAAATTTTTAATAATGAATTATAGATTATATAATTAATTAATAATAATTTTTAAAAATATTTGATTGTACTTTTAAAAAAAATTTATAATCAAGTAATAAATTTGATTCAAAAAATTATTTTTTAAAAAAATTATTTTAAATATTTTTTTTAAAATTTTTTTAATCAAATTATAAAAAAAGAAACATTAAGATTTATATCCATATTATTCTCTCTTTTTTTGTTATCATTATCTCTATTTTAACAAGGACTAAAATTTTCATTATTTTCTTTTTCTTTATTATACTTTTAATAATTTAATACGAATAAACATTTTTCTATACAGTATTTCAAAAAAAAAATAGATTTCATCTATCAACATTTATTTTGGAGTATTAATTAGTTATGCGTTAGGGGAGTCAACAAGAGACTAACAAAAAACATTAATGTATAGTTTATATATAAATTATGAATATATCATATATATATATATATATATATATATACACACACATTTTTATAGTTCAAGGCCATGCACAAATCATGTATATAAAGAATTTTGTGTAATTTATTCCTCTAAAAATGCATTCCTAAAGATATGATTATATTATGTTTTATTTAAATAGAAAAAATATTTTTATCAAGTGGATTTATATTATGTGAAAAAATTAAAATAAATAAAAAATCTATGTGTTATCTTTTAACAAGGATAAATTATCATCCACTACTTTCGGATGCTAAAAAATAACAATTTATTCTAAAATTCGTTGCATGATTATTTCCTTTTATTTTAATCAACTAATTAATAATCATCCGAACGCAGCTGTGAATAATTGTTTAGTTTTTATACCTTAATCACAAAATTTTGTTTTACTTTTACTTGCAGCTTTTAGAACATCTTTAAAAGTTAATGGTAAATATTACTATAATTAATAAGTGAATATTATTTTATTCCATAATTTTAACCTAATTAATATCTTACATATTTATTTACGCAACAATTGATTTTGATACATTGATATTATAAAAGTATTTAACATTATTATTCAACTTTATATTGTCATGCGTTTTATATTGATAATAAATCAAACTTAAATTCCTAAATTATATTTTAAACATTCAATTAACCATAATATATATTTGATAATAAGTGGGGATGAATTAATATTGTCTTAACTCATATTTACTCTTCAATTAATCATCGTATAATTTTTCATACGATGAATTTCTTATTAAATTCATCATCAAATTAAAAAATTATTTATTTATATTATTTTATCTTATTTAAATTACTAACCTAACAATTATAAGGACTTATAATAATGTCTGCATATCACCTCTGGTTGAAAGAGATTTGAACCCTAAACCATGGAGGCTAGAGATACCCCACAATTGATTTTAATGACGATGGATTAATATTGTTTTAACTCATATTTAGACTTCAATCATTGTATAATTTTTCATACAATAAATTTCTTATTAAATTCAAAATCAAATTAAAAAATTAATTATTTATATTATTTTATCTTATTTAAATTATTAACGTAACAATTTTAAGGACTTATAATAGTATCTACATATTATCACTACAAAAAAAATTGTTTTTAGCGACCGACAATTTCGGTCGCTAAAAGATAAATTTCGGTCGCAGATTATATTTGCGACC